>JBAPLJ010001336.1:0-204202 GCA_037832345.1 Rhizophora mangle
CACAAACAAGTTGCAAACACTAATGATTTCCTTGAGTCTTTAGATTCCAAACTCCACCCAAAATTGAAGGACCTTAAGTCTTAGAACCCAAAAGCTCTAAAAGGCCTAGTTAGACAAAGCCTATAAGATATATCTACTACAAAATCTAGAAGATGGGCCACTCCATCATCTTCTTCCTTAAAAAAAAGTGACAATTAAAAATACTCATCAAAAAAGAAAATAAGTGGTTTCATTCACCATGACCAATAATAGAAGAATTCTATATTTTCTTCCAAATAAATGATGGTTTTACCATTAACCTTCAAAATAGCTATTATAGACATGGTTTCTAGTATCTCACTGTCTTCCCTACATCTAAAAGTTCATTTTCAAAAATTAGGGTGTAGCTCTCTTTTGACATGAGCCCCTCCAAAACTTTCAAAAAATATCAAGCATATTTTAGAATCAACCTAGTCCTCAAAATAATGAAATCTAGTTAAACAATGGTTTTATATCCTCATTGGAAAAAGAATCCCAAAATCCATTTTTTTGGAATGAAAAAGGAGCAAAAGATATCTCAAGCACAAGCATAGGCATAAACAAACTAAATCTTTGCAGTTGTAAACATGTTAAGACTGTTTGACCCAAAAATCATTTTATTTCACTAGAACTAATTAGCACTAGGATACAGTTCAATCTGGGCTTAGGTGATTTTCCAATACTTTAGTGAGTATACTTAAGTTTGGTGTTACTTAATGCAACTTACCATTGTAGAATTTTTTTAAAAATTTTTTCATTTATTTACTTATCTATATGTTAGTAAAAAAATGTTACATGTTTATAGTTAATGTTTTTATGGTCATTATGCAACATATATGCTTTATTTGGTAATGTATTTTGAACTGTATTGTAATCAGTTAAAGTAAATTTAAATTAAAGTACAATTAAAATATTATTTGACTATATCTTTCAAAATTGAGTTTTCTTACCTCAACTTCTTCAAAATTCTAGTTTTGGAAAAGTGATGATGAAATGTTTTAAAAGTCACACGCATCTTGATTTATAGTCATTGTAGTTCTTACATTTTGTAAGAATTATGATTACATATTCTTTACTTAAGATTTTTAATGCAAAATTAATATATTTTTTGATATTTGATAGTTATAATATTTATTCTTTTTATTTTATTTTAAAATAATTATTATGTTTTAAAAATTATTTTAATTATTGTCATTTTAAATAATATTTTTATTATCAATTTAAACTAATATAATATGTTAAATATTAAATAAACAATATAAAATATTAAAATACTAGTTATATTTCAAAAAATAAAATAAATTTTACATCATACTTTTATAGTCAATTTATAAACTAATAGTTATTTTAATAACATTTTTACTAAATATTTATAATTTTACTAATTTTTTTACAATATTTTTATTATTATTATCAAGTAATATGTAATTTTTAATTGTAATACTTTTACTCTTAACACTTTAGTTCCCAACACTTTATTTCAAGTATTACAAAATAGAGCTATATGTTGCAATTTTACTATTTAATACATATTAGCTAGTTAATTCATATAGGTGAATGATATTTAAAATTTAAATCTTTAAATTATCAATTTTTAGAATGAAAAAGACAAAAAAAGGAAAAAAAAAAAAAGTGGATTTACTTAGCTAGCAATTTTTTTATCCTTTAGATGCATTTAAATTTTCTAGTTATGATATAATAGAACATGTCATCTTCTTTGTTTTTGATTTGAACATTTCACTATACATTGCTAACCTTGTGCTACTTTTCCATGGATCAAATTGACTTTTAGGTGGTCATTGATTGACCCAAAACATGCAGCTCAATCAAATAGAAGAATGTGTATAATTCAAGTCTTTAAGAGAAAAGGAGATTTTCCTCTTTTTTTCAATTTTTTCTCCTTTAATCATTATTTGTAATTCAATAGTCATAAACTTTATTATGCATAATTTAATAGTTATAAGCTCAACCAATTAAGAGATAGTTGAATCATATTTTTCAAAATTTCCAAGATATATTATCATATTATGTTTTCATTGTCGCATGTAATTGGTCTTGGATGTTTTAACTTTATAACAATTTGAAATTGCTTTTGTTGATGTATGCCTTAGTAATGAATAGGTTTGTTTACTTATTATGAACATAATTTATATTTCATCCTTGCAATTATTAGTAAAATACAATGTTTATTTTTAAAATGTTTATACAATTGATAAGGTTCTAAATAAACTCTAAAAATTATGTTTGTAAAATAAATATACTTTATAAAAATAATTGTGATGAAATTATAAAAATTAGATACTTATTATATCAAAGTATAATTCCTAATATTATTATATTGATTACATATAAATAGTTGAGTAATTAATAAATGATTTTCCATCCTAAAGTAATTGTTGGAGAATGTTTTATTGTTCTTAATAGATATTGATTTGAGAAATCCTTACATAAGATTGAATAATGATTATAAATGGTTGTGATATCCTTAATATAATCATTTTGTTATATTATTATTTGAGAACAAATATGATTAAACAATATAGAGTAAGTACTAATTTCATACTCAATAATTAGGGTATTAGTATGACAACATAATTGAATTACAACAAGAGACCATGTTCTAAAAAGATTAGTCAAACCACTTTTATAGTCCTACTATTAAGGTAATCATAACATCTATCTAGACATTAATCTGGATTTATTCATATAAATAAATTAATTAGAAAATTAATGATAAATTAAAATGATTTAATTTATCTTATTTTTTGGAATTATAATTTATATTCATTGTCTACATGTCAATATATTAATGGATTACACACATAAAGTAAAATGATGAGAAATATAAAAAGAGAATAAGTTAAAATTGATTAAAAGTTTACGAAAATTTTGTAGTCAAAATGTAATATTTAAAATTATAGGAACTAAAGTATAATTTATTAGAAGTTAATACTATGCCTTACATAGCCAAAGTTCTTTACAAATAGAACCTTGTATGGCCAACCAAATTGATTCTTGTGAGCAAGCACTCTCTTTTGGTTTGCCCTTTTATCTTTCTATTCCTTTAAAAGACTTTATGATTTTAAGCATTATCTCTAAAGTTTCTTATGTGCATAATATTAAAGGCTAAACTTTTGGTTAAACACATAAAAAAGGAAAATAAAGAGTCGAGATTGTGTCTTGCCATGCAAAAGAGAAAAAAAAATTTTCCATGTGCCATGGTTTTGAGAAATCCATTAAAGTAAACAGAAAGAAAAAAAAGGGGCTGAAATTAATTTTAGCATTATTGGGGATTGTTGGGTAATTAACCATGGCAGTGTTTATGGCTTTAAAGAAAGCTATACTGGGTCACAAGGCCAAGCCTTTCGTGGCATGGATGCCAGTTTGACCAGAAATTTTTAAGATTCAAAATTCTTTAGAAGTGAAACACCTAATTCAATTAAGTTATTGAATTAAAAAAATTTTAATTTAAATATAATCTAAAAAAATTATTTTCTAGATTATATATAATCTTTAACTATAAATTAAAACATCCTGATTGGATTAGGATTGAAGATTTATATTTGATTAGATTACTTGTTGAATTAGAAAACTATTTTTTAATTTCATTAGGACAATTATTTGGATAGGTAACTCAATATCAATAATTAAAATTAAAATTGTATTTACTATTATGCATATAACGTGAATATGATAACATGATAGAGGATTATAAGCTTATAGATCCATGTCATTATTTTTATTAATATGAATGATTATAATTTTTGGAGTATAAAGATTGCTTTCTATCCCTTTCTCTTATTTTTTATTTATAAATTCTCTTTTTATCTAAACTCTCCTTAAATGTATCTTAAAGATTCTTTCATAATTATGTATAAGTTATATAATCAAAGAATTGAGATGGGATATCTATTTGTAACTATGGAGATCCAAATGAAGGTGTCAAGGGAGACAACTCAAGAGGATATTTCTATTATATGAAATCTCTAATGCAAGTCTTATGGATCCCATCTAATCTTAGTATGTCCATCTTGAGATATCAAAAGGAAAAAGATAGGAGGCTTTGGCATATCATTGCCATTAGCACATCTTTATTTGTAAGTCAGATCTTTCTAGTTTAAGGGCTTATGTCTACTAGGTCGCAATCTCTTCTCTTCATTGATTCTCGATACCTAGACACTTTGAATGAATCCTCTCTTATATGTATCTTTCTATATTAGCTGAAAGGGTGGGTTTTCTCCTATTTCTATCATAGTTACACTGTAGTCTTGGCTTGTCCATTTCATCTCATCTTAATTTGGCTATACTTGTATGTAGCCAGCAATGTTTCTGACAGATGACTTAGATCACATGAGACCCACCCACTATCACCAGGAAAAAACCTCTAGCATTTTCCTTTGCTACTAGTAATAGTAAGCAAACTCTACTAGCAAAGGACCTTGAGTAAAATTTCTTATGTCCATCAAGCAATCTAGTCCAATTACCTCCTCAAAATGGCTTGTCAACCCTACTTTCCCTCCTTCAAAATAATGCTCTTCCTTGAGATGGAGCAAAATAACAATGAGTAGTTTGCCTTCCTCCCTCAATTGTAGGATATTACCTAGACAATCTTGGAGACAATCCATTTAAAATACTAGTCAATTCTAACCTAATAGAGTACAAAAACCCTTAATGCCCAAAATTGTCTAGGAAGAAAAATAAATCAAAATGAATTGTACACTATTGGGTCAAATAATTGAATTTGATTAGGATAATCAAAAATAAATTTATCCCTTTATTTTAATAAAAAGATTAGGTAGTGATTAGGAACTGCTGCTTTGTTCAAAAAATAGGTAGCAACTTAAGACTGCTGCCTTAACCTTTTTTTTTTTTTAAGACAAAGATTAGGTAGTGATTTTAAACCTTTACCTTTTTCCATTTCAAGAAAAAAATTAGGCAATGATTCAAGACTGCTACCTTATTCCATTTTTAGAAAAAGAATAGGCAATGATCTAGAACCTTTGCCTTATACCTTTAATTTCAAAAGGAATAGGCATTTGTTTAGAATTGCTACCTTAGCCCTTTATCTTCAAAAGGAATAGGTAGTGGTTTAGAACTATTGCCTTAGCCCTTTAATTTTTTTATTTTAAGAAAAAAGATTAGGTAATGGTTCCAAACTGCCGCATTATTGATTTTTCGAAAAAAAAAAATTAGTAGTTCCAAACCGCTGCCTTATCCTTTTATTTTCAAGAGAAATATATAGTAGTTTAGAACTATTACCTTAGCCCCTTGGTTTTTTTCTTTTAAAGAAAATTAGGCAATGGTTCCAAATCACTGCCTTAATCCTTTTTCAAAAAACAAAAAAAGTAGCAATTTAAGACTGCTGCCTTATTTCTTTATTTTTTTAAACAAAAGATAAGTCAGTGACTGCCTTATTGCTTTTTTTTTTCTTTAGAAAAAAAAGGCAGTAGTTTAAGACTATGGCATAAACATTTATAAATATTGTCTTTTCTTATGATAACACAATGGTTTTGAATTGTTACCATAAAATTTTTAACTAAATTCAACTATTGCCACAATATATTTACGTAGCAGTTATTTTGTTATATTAAAGACATGAATGATATAACTCTTAAGTCATTCATGCATAGTGATATTCCCTTACTTTTAAGAGCAATTCCTATGATCCTTGGCCAACAATGTCTCCATGTCTTCCTATGCTTAAGGAGTGTTTACCACCTTAATGTGGCTTAGCCAAGACATTAAAGAAATCACCTATGTTCTCCTTCTTTCATGCCAAACAAGCTACTCACTTGCGTTGGCTTGGACTTCATCTTAGCTACCTAATTAGCCCACTAACAACATATTCCCATGATTTTATGGAGCACACTCCACATTATCCCTATTTTTGTGGTCTTTGATTTGCATACTAACTTGCTCTACACACCAAGCCTTTACCTTCTTAGCCATCTCGTAATTAAATCACATATAGTTCGCCCATACTCTAATTGTGCACTAATATTTCATTGATGCTTGAGCTAGTTCTTAGCCTACTTATAAGCCAACTCACAATTAAACCACACATTGTTACTTTTGAACCTCAACCTAAGTGCTAACATAATTAGATAACTTTTGTGTGAGAGATGCATTACCCCCTTAAAAAGTATTATAGAATTTGACCCTTTAGTAGTAAGAGACATTGCTTTGCTTGAGCCATCACACCTTAAGTTAGAACATACTTCCCCTCTAAAGAGCATTATGGAATCTAACCCTTTACTAGTAGGAAACATTGCCTTATTTGACCTATCACACATGTGCTCTAGCCCCCAATTCTTTAGCAACTTAACATCAATGCCATAACCCATAACTTAACTTCTACCTAGCCTTCCTTGTCTTGTTACCATGAACATTGACTCTATTTTTGCCTTACCTCCTTGATGTGCTTGACTCATGCCAATCTTTGTGCCAAGCATTGGTGAAAGATGGCACCAATTGGTAGGGTGAACTAATTTTTTTGCTTTTGCTTCTCAAACTCTAAGCTAACCAAATAGTATATTAAGTCTAAGAAGAACAAAATCAACAATTAGGGAAAGGAAATGAGTAAAGTGTTGTCCAAATGTTTTGAGCTAAAAAGGGAAAATAGAGATTGTTGAAAGAAAATGCAATTCTAAGGGTTGAATATAATATAAACTAGTGTTATGTAGTTGTATACTATTCACTTATGTTCCTTTGATTAACATTGTGTTGAGTTTTAATTTTGGTGAAAAGGTGACATCATGTTTTTGCTGTAGTGTTTCCATTACTGTAAGGTTATCAATTGTATGACACATTTGTTATCTACTTTTACAATTGTAAATGTTAACTTAATTGGTTCAAATGTGGATAATGGTTGTTGATCACAAGTGAATTGAACTATTGATTATTTTAACCATTAGAACTTCAAGGAGGTTTTAACTTTTGGCACAAACAACCACAGTGGTCAATATAGAGCATAGGCTATGATAATGGATATTTTATATTAAGTTCCAACTATTACATTATTAAAAGAAAAAATTCCACTCTTTATCATATAAGAAAAGAGGTTCTAATATAGGAATTCATGATTTATAACCTTTTTTTTGTTATATTTTTTTTTACTTTTTAGTTGGATAATGAAAATTAGGATGGGAAAGTATCATTTTGGCTTTCCTTTTATGGGTATTAGGAAGGGAGAAGGTCTTTAAATAATTGAACTATTAAGCCAAACCAAAAAAAAAAAATTATTAGATAACAAGCCACAAAATAAGTGTTATAATAGGTAATAGATCCTTTGTTGGCATAGTCTAACATTATAAATATTGAATTCATAAACACCCTCTGAAATCATAGCTTAATGTCTATTTAATGGCTACACTATCACAAAATAAAGCAAGTGTATGCTATGTCTAATACATCATAATTCCTAATTATTTCAAAGATACAATCCTTAATTGTTGCAAAAAAATATTAACTAATTGCTAACTTAACATCACATTTTAGTTAAGGTTTCTAAATAATTGTTACCTAGTGCTTTCATTATGCATATTTGTGTGTTACATAATATCTAATCTAACTAAAGGGGTTATTTTTTTGTCCATGAGTTTGTACAACAATTGCTAGGACTTAGTTGGCACTAAACACTAATGTTTTGGGATGATATAAAGACATTTGAAATTGTAGTACAAAGCTGTTAATCAAGGGTTTAGAATAAGCAATTAATTCTTAATCAAGCTAAAAGAGATCTATTATTAGCATATGTACTCTTAATGTGTTGTTCAAGTATAGTAGCATTATAAAAATGTTGTTCATGCTCTTTTGTAATGTTAGTATCTTTAGTACACTATTGTTCATGACAAGCTATTTGACTTAACTGATGACCTTGGTATTCACCAATTATCTTATAAATAGAAGATTATGTCACAATTCCATCAATAAGGCAATTTGCACCCTCAACTTCATTTTGCACACATCCAACACTTTTCCACACATTCTTAGTTCCACAATCAAGCTCTTCTAGCTCAACACCACTTACATGTGAAATATCCTTAACAATGGCAAATACAAGTTCATCAACCTCATGTAGAACATTAATATCAACAACATGCTCTCATGTGAACCATCTAATTCAACATATCAAACATTGCTTGTCACTTGTCCTACTGAGATACTTCATAAACTTATATGATTAGTTTAGGAACTTATGCATATAGTCAACTACATATAGTCAAGTATGTTATTGTATCCATGAAATTTTATTATTGCATCTAAGCTAAGCATTAATAAGGTATCTTTTATGTTGGCTTTAATGACCTTGACTTCTTCCCATTCATATGTAATCTTAGGTTGCAACATCATGGTCCCATTAAGATGAAACTTTATAGTAATCAATATCCACTATAAGTAAATATATTAAGGGATAATAAACAATTAACAAGTTACATCATGGTCCTAAAAAGTTGCATACATGGAAAACAAGTTACATTTAATTAATAAACAATTAGGAAGTGACAAAGCTATAGCCTAGTTCATTATAAATAGAAATTATTTATTCCATAATCCTATTCCACTATCAAAATTAATTAGTCAATTTCCTTTAAACATAAATGATTTTTTATCCCTTTTAACAAAATCTTAGATAAAATGATTGTGTAAGGAAACAAATCTTGAATTGCAAAGAATATGAAAGCAATAAACTAATAAAATCGAGAAAGGGAATAGAATAAAAAAATAAAAAATTAGAAAAGAAAATTATAATAACAATTAATATGGCTTGGGTCATTACAAATTAACCAATAATCGGTATTTTTAAAACAAAAATCCTAACCTAGTTAAGCTTAATCCCATTAACCCATTACTCAAAAGGCTTCAAAAAAGTGTGGGTTATCACTGTCTTTGAAATGGTCTTAAGAAAATAATTAGCAATTATTGCTTTTTGCTCCCTTAAAACAATTGTCTCTCTTACTTTTTTTTTCTTTCAATCACTCACTATCTTACTCAAGAATTTTCTCTCATAAATGTTTCTCTTTTATTGTCAAGAATGACTGTTTATTTTTATTTTCACAAAATATTTTCCTATAGAGAGAAACTAACTAGGGTCTTTTATTTTATTTTATTTATTTATTTATTTATATTATAATTATAATTTTACATTTACTTAATTAGGTTTATCTTTTATGTTTAATCAAATTTCCTTTTCAAAATTTCATGTTTTAATGTTTTTTTGATTTTTTTTTCATCAAAGTATTCAATATAATAGGTTAATGGGTTATTACCATTTAGATTTCAAGTAGATTTGGGTTTAGGCATGGCCCAATTGAGATGTGGTGCTTTGATATTGATGTCTTTATTACACCTCAGCTTCATTCTCCTATTAGTGTGCCTTATTAGCAACATAAATGTTTTCTTTTAATTTGGTTTAGCGATTAGCTCAAATTGTTATAAAAAATACTTAGTTTATTGAATTGTTGCTTTTGAAAGGTTAGATTAGATTTAAGATATCATTCAAAATTAAAAATAAAATTATATAATAACCCCTTTTCATTTCACATAAGAAAACATCAAGACAATCTAACCATAAGAACACCCAAAGAAAATCTTAGCCCTAACTCATTTTTCACTATAAGGTCTAGGGAGAAGAAGGGCATTTTTGTGTTGAATTCAAGAGCTTATGGTCTAATTTGAAGCCTTAAAGGCATTATCTAACATTGGACAAGGAATTAAAAGCAAAGAAGACCATGGACTCCTATTTATTCTTATTTTTTATTGATTTTTATGATGTTTTTAATTTTTATATTCCTTGATAGTTTTTGGAAATATAATTAAGGGAAGGAGTGGGTTATATTTTTTTGAAAGTAGATTTTTTAAAAAAAAAAAGTTATTATCTTTCTTCTTCTAGTCTTTAAAGAAAAAGAGAGAAGAAAAAAATGGCCTAGGGTTTGGATCTACTTTAATGAATAAAGGAGGCATTAATCTCCATTTTTTTTTGTTTTAAAAAAATCTTAGCTTTTATTGATTTGTTACTTTTAGTTTTCTTAAAGAAATTCTTGATTTCACTCTTTTTTGGAGTCTTATTGTTTGGACCCAAAAAATGAAAGAAAAGATTTGAAAGAATAAATTCTTCTTGGCTTTGATAAGAGTTTGAAAAAACATGCCATTGTTAGTAGAGATTTTTGCTCATTTGTATATAGGCTTGACCTATACAAAGAATGGTACTGGTAATGTGGTGCTTGGTGAGAAATTTCGTGTTTGATTTTTGTGGGGAGTGTGTTTAGATTGAGTCACGTTTGCATGTTTGAGAAGGCTTAAAGTATTAATTCCAACTCAAGTTCATGGGTTACAAGTTTGGATAAGAGTGTGCAGAAGGGAGTTAACTAGTTTAAATTAATAGGGTTTGATTAAGTCAATCTTTTATTTCATTTTATTTTTTTTGTGAATTTTTTGACCTTTTTACTCTTTTTTTGTTTTATTAATTTTCTTTTTTTTTTTTGAATGTTTTACATGTACTTGAATGATTTCAACAAGGAGGAAAAGGAAGGAAAGAGGAGGTGGTAGCTAATGGTAGTAGCCACTTGTTGTCAATGATGGCTTTGGTGACTAGTTTATGGGAAAAATTGGATACAAAGTAAATACAAAGGGATGTAACTAGTAAGAAATTTTTGGTATCAAAATTTAATAATTTTAAGATGATTGATGGTAGGCTAGTAGTAGAATAATTTGTTGAAATTTAAAGGATTCTAAATCATCTTTCATAATACAAAATGTTTATAGGTGAAATTGTAATTATGAATTCTAGTATTGATAAATTGCCACTTTTTTAAAATATTTTTAAAAGAAGCCTAAAATATAGGAAAAAGAACATATCCTTTGAAATTCATGCTAACCATCTTCATGTAGTTAAAGAGTTTTGCATACAAGATGGAAACAATAAGCATGACTCTAATGTTTAAAAGTTGCTTGTGATTGAGGAAACACAATTAAGTGAGTCCACTAACACAAGAAAGAATTAATCTAAAAATAACAATAGAAAAAAAAACGGAAAATATAAAAGGGGCAAATATCATCTTTGTCACAAAAAGGGGCATAACAAATATGAGTGTCATCTTTAGAAGAAAAAAAAAAAGAAGAAGGAAAAGAAACAATTCCCCTTTAAAGTAACAAATGCCAAATGATTCCTATGATTAGAAAAATCAATTCATTTGAGGATGATGTTACTTGATTGATTGATTCTAATGTTGCCCAACATGTTTGTGAGAACAAAAGTTACTTTAAAGCTATGAAACCAATAAAGGATGGCATTATTATGTACATACGAAATTCCACTATAGTTTTTGTCATATGAATTAGGGAGGTAAAAATGCAGTTCACTTCTAAAAGAGTCATCAATTTTACTAATATATTTTATGTTCTAGAAGGTAAGAAAAATATGATTTTAGGTAATCTTTCAAACAAACTTAAATTTAAACTTATATTTCAGACCGACAACTTTATCTTCCAAATGAAGTGTGTTTATGGGAAATAGTTATTTTTGTAATGGCATGTTCAAACTTCTTGTTGTTGCTAATAATAATGTTAATGTTTATGCATATATTGCTAAGCATTCTTTTGTATGGCATAATAGGTTAAGACATATAAACTTTAGAAGATTGTATTATATGGTTAAATTGAACTTGTTGCTATACTTTGATAAATCTAAAAACAAATGCATAACTTGTAAGCTAACAAAATTAATTAGAATTTTAATTCCATGCAGTTAAAGATTTTTAAACATGTTAGCATTAATTTATAATGATGTGTGTGATTTGTTTGCAAAACACACTAATACTAGGAGGAAGGACATATTTGTGATAGTTATTGATAAATACTTAAACTATTGCAATGTTTAATTGATGCATACTAAAAATAAATCTCATGAAAGATTTAGTTTGTACAAAGCTAAAATTGAATTGCAAAATGAATTTTTCATCAAATACTTGCTATTTAAGAAAGGAGCAAAATACTATGATACTTGCATGTCAATAGAAATGATCAATGTCATGTAATCAAATTCTAGCTTGAGTGAGGGATTTTGAGGTGAGGCATAACTTACAACATTCCACATTTTAAATATAGATCCAACCAAAAGTAACAAAAAAAACCCTGTATGAGTTCTTGAATAAAAGAAAGCCTAACCTTGTTATTTAAGAATTTGGTTTTGTAAAGCAATTTTTAGATTTCCTTAATGAAAATTGAAAAGGTTGGTTCAAAGGGGAGTTGAGTCCATCTTTTTAGGATATGTTCACAATAATAAGACTTATCAATTAATAGTCATAGAACTTAACATCTTAATATCTATTAAAATAATCATTAAATTGATAAATGCTATTTTTTATGAAAATAAATTCATCTTAGTTTCTAACATTCCAAAATAGAAACAAGTTCTTGATAATGAATATGATGCTTTAGCAAATAAAGAAAAAACTAATGAGCAAAAGAGTAAGGGAAGTAAAGACTTTTGGTTATGATTTCTTTGTGTTCGTAGTTAAAGGGACAAAGGAATTAACATGGAATCAAATTCCATATTACTTAGTGAAGATGATCTTAAGACATTTGATGAAGCAATGAAATTGCAAAGACTCTCAGTACCTAGACACTTTGAATCAATCCTTTCTATATATGTATCTTTCTATGTTGGCTACAAGGGATGGGTTTTCTCCTATTTTCTATGGTATTTATGCTGTAGTCTTTGCTTGTCCATCCCATCTCAACCTAAGTTGGCTATACTTGGATGTAGCCAGTCATGTTTCTAACAATTAACATAGATCTCATGAGATCCACCATCACTATGAACTAACCCCCACCCTTTTCCTTCATTATTAGGGAGAGTGAGCAACCTATATTAGCAGTGGACCTTGAGTAAATTTTCTTAGATCATGTAAAATGTCCATCAAGCAATCCAATCCAATTACCTCCTCAAAGTGCCTTCTCAACCTTACTTTCCCTCCTTCAAAATAATTCTCTTTACCAAATGCCCTTCCTTAGGTTAGGGCAAGACAATAATAAGTAGCTTGCTCCACTCCCTTGAGTAGGACGTTGGTTGAGATAAAGCTAAGAGATAACCTAGACTTTCCATGCATCTTCCCTTCTTTCCAAAGAGAAAAGGAAAAAAAAGAAAAAATATAATTGTCATAAGACCTTATTCTTTTTTACTTAGTGCCATTTTTCTTCAGTTTTCTTTACATTTAATTTAATTACAAAAAGGGCTTTGGAAGATTAATTTCAAATCCTTTAGGATTTGACCATTTAACTTCTTGAATAGGTTAAGGAAGAAAACATAGTAGAGCCTATAATCATGCATATTAGAATCTCATACAAGGATTGTATGCTATATATACAATATATATTAGAATTGTGATGCTAATGCATGGGATAACTATAATTAACTAAAATCCACAACTCAAATATTAAGTACATGATAAGAACATGGTAAGTTGTCTTGAAAGAAGGATTGCAAATTTGTGTAGATATCAAACTTCAAAGACAAGTCAAAAGGGAGCAAAAATGAAAACACCCATTACCAAATCCAAATACCCATATTATAAAAAATCCAAACCTAGACAATTCAAACAAACTTCTGAGCCCGAGTCAAAATATAAACCCAAGAAATTTAAACCAACAAAAGCCTAAATGACCAAGTATAACTATCATAGATGTGGCAAACTAGGTCATTTAGCCTATTACTACAAACCAAACACAAAACTCCAAACACTTGATCCAGTAGAAAATGTCTAAGCCTAACTCCAAGAAACTTTAGAAGATAACACCCCAAAACTATCTTTCAAGAATGAAGCTAGACTCCAAATTGATGAACTTAGAACTTTATCTTCTGAAACAGAAATTGTATCTAAAGAAAAAAAGGTTTGTGTCCTAACCCATCTTTTATTTTATATTTATAAATTCTCTTTTTATCTAAACTTTCCTTGAATGTAACTTAAAGATTCTCTCATAATTATGTATTATATAATTAAGGAATTGAGATGGGATATCTATTTGTAACTATAGAGATCCAAATGAAGGTGTCAAGGTAGATAACTCAAAAGGATATTCTATTATATTAAATCTCTAATGCAAGTCCTATGGATCCCATCTAATCTTAGTATATCCATCTTGAGATATCAATAGGAGTAGGATAGGAGGGTTTGGCATATCACTGCCATTAGCACATCTTTATTTGTAAGTCAGATTCCAATTTAAGGACTTATGTCTACTAGGCCCCAATCCCTTCTCTTCATTGACTCTCGGTACCTAGACACTTTAAATGAATCCTCTCTTTATATGTATCTTTCTATGTTAGCTAAAAGAGTAGGTTTTCTCCTATTTTCTATTGTAGTTATGCTACAGTCTTGGCTTGTCCATTTCATCTCATCTTAATTTGGCTATACTTGTATATAGCCAACAATGTTTCTGACATATGACTTAGATCTCATAAGACCCACCCACTATCACTAGGGAAAAATCCCCACCATTTTCCTTTGCTACTAATAACAGTAAGCAACCTCTACTAGCAAAGGACCTTGAGTAAAATTTCTTATGAAATGTAAAACGTCCATCAAGCAATCTAGTCTAGTTTCCTCTTCGAAGTGGCTTGCCAACTCTACTTTCCCTCCTTTAAAATAATGCTCTTCACCAAATGCTCTTCCTTGAGATGGAGCAACATAACAATGAGTAGTTTGCCCCACTCCCTTAAGAGTAGGATGTTGTCTAGACAATCTTGGAGACAATCCATTTAAAACACTAATCAATTCTAACCTAATAGAGTACAAAAACCCTAAATGCCCAAAATTGTCTAGGAAGAAAAATAGATCAAAATGAATTGTACACTATTAGGTCAAAGAATTGAATTTGATTAAGAGAATCAAAAATAAATTTATCCCTTCATTTTAATAAAAAGATTAGGTAGTGATCAAGAACCACTGCCTTGTTCAAAAAATAGGTAGCAACTTAAGAGTACTACCTTAACCCTTTTGATTTTTTTTAACACAAAGATTAGGCAGTGATTTTAAATGTCTTCCTTTTTCCATTTCAAGAAAAAAATTAGGTAGTGGTTCAAGACTATTACCTTATTCCATTTTTAGAAAAAAAAAAATAGGCAACGATCTAGAACTGTTGCCTTATACCTTTAATTTAAAACAGAATAGGCATTTGTTTAAAATTGTTGCCTTAGCCTTTTATCTTCAAAAGGAATAGGTAGTGATTTAGAACTATTGCCTTAGCCCTTCAATTTTTTTTTTTGAAAAAAAAGATTAGGTAGTGGTTTTAGATCATTGCCTTATTCCTTTTTAGAAAAAAAAAAAAAAAGGGTAATGGTTTAAGACCACTATCTTAGCTCCTTATTTTCATAAGGAATAGGTAGAACCATTGTCTTAGCCCTTTATTTTTCTTTTTAAAAGGTTAGGTAGTGGTTCCAAACCACTACATTATTGATTTTTCAAAAAAACAAAAAAAGGTAGTAGTTCCAAACAGTTGCCTTATCCTTTTATTTTTAAGAGGAATATATAGCAGTTTAGAACTATTACCTTAGCCACTTGTATTTTAAAAAAAAAAATTAGGCAATGGTTTCCAAATCACTGCCTTAATCCTTTTTCAAAAAAAAAAAAAAGTAGCAGCTTAAGATTGTTGTCTTATCTTTTTATTTTTTTAATCAAAAGATAAGTTAGCAACTGCCTTATTGCTTTTTTCATTTTTTAGAAAAAAAAAAAGGCAATGGCTTAAGACTATGCCACATTTATAAGTATTTCCTTTACTTAAGATAACACTGTGGTTTTAAATTGCTACCATATAATTGTTACCTAAATTCATCTATTGCCATAATATATTTATGTAGCAGTTATTAATGTTGTATTAAGGACATGAATGATATAACTCCTAAGTCAATCATGCATAGTGATATTCCCTTACTTTTAAGAGCACTTCCTTATGATTCTTGGCCAATAATGTCTCCATGTCTTCTTGTGCTTAAGGAGTGTTTACCACCATATTGTGGCTTAGCCAAGACATTAGAGAAATCACCTATGTTCCCCTTCTTTCATGCTAAACAAGCTACTCATTTGTGTTGGCTTGGACTTCATCTTGGATACCTAATTAGCCCACTAACAACATATTCTCATGATTTTATGGAGTACTCACCACATTATCCCTATTTTTGTGGTCTTTGATTCACATACTAACTTTCTCTACACACCAAGCCTTTACCTTGTTAGCTATCTTGGAATTAAATCACATATAGTTAGCCTATACTCTAATTGTGCACTAATATTTCATTGATGCTTAAGCTAGTTCTTAGCTTACTTATAAGCCAACTCACAATTAAACCACACATTGTTAGTTTGAATCTCAACCTAAGTGCTAACATAATTAGATAACTTTTGTGTGAGAGATGCATTACCCCATTTAAAAGTATTAAAAATTTTGATCCTTTAGCTGTAAGAGACATTGTCTTGCTTGAGCCATCACACCATATGTTAGAACATACTTCCCCTCTAAAGAGCATTAAGGAATCTGACCCTTTACTAGTAGGAAATATTGCCTTATTTGACCTAGCACACATGTGCTTTAGCCCCTAACTCTTTAATAGCTTAACATCAATGCCATAACCCATAACTTAACTTCTACCTAGCCTTCCTTGTCATGTTACCATGAACATTGACTCTATTTTCACCTTGCCTCCTTGATGCGCTTGACCCATGCCAATCTTTGTGCCAAGCATTGGTGAAAGATGGCACCAATTGGTAAGGTGAACTAACTTTTTTGCTTTTGCTTCTCAAACTCTAAGCTAACTAAATAGTATATTAAGTCTAAGAAGAATAAAATCAACAATTAAGGCAAGGAAATGATTAAAGTGTTATCTAAATGTTTTGAGCTAAGAAGGGAAAATAGAGATTGTTGAAAGAAAATGCAATTCTAAGGGTTGAATATAATATAAACTAATGTTATGTAGTTGTATACTATTCACTTATGTTCCTTCGATTAACATTGTGTTGAGTTTTAATTTTGGTGAAAGGGTGACATCATGATTTTGCTATAGTGTTTCCATTACTGTAAGGTTATCAATTGTATGACACATTTGTTATCCACTTTTATAATTGCAAATGTTAACTCAATTGGTTCAAATGTGGAGAATGGCTATTTGTTGATCATAAGTGAATTAAACAATTGATTATTTTAACTGTTAGAACTTTAAGGAGGTTTTAACTTTTGGCACAAATGACCACAGTGGTCAATATAGAGGAAAGGCTATGATAATGGATATTTTAGATTAAGTTCCAACTATTACATTATTAAAAGGAAAAATTCCACTCTTTATCATATAAGAAAAAGGTTTTAATATAGGAATTCATGATTTATAACTTTTTTTTGTGTTATTTTTTATTTTTTTTGTTGGATAATGAAAATTAGGATGAGAAAGTATCATTTTGACTATCCTTTTATGGGTATTGGGAAGGGAGAAGGTCTTTAAATAATTGAACTATTAAGCCAAACCACAAAAAAAAGAAAAAAATTATTAGATAACAAGCCATAAAATAAGTGTTATAATAGGTAATAGATCCTTCATTGGCATAGTCTAACATTATAAATATTGAATTCATAAACACCCTCTGAAATCACAACTTAATGTCTATTTAATGGTTACACTATCACAAAATAAAGCAAGAGTATGCTATGTCTAATACATCATAATTCCTAATAATTTCAAAGATACAATCCTTAATTGATTCAAAAGTACAATCCTTAAATTTTGCAAAAGTATTAACTAATTGTTAACTTAACATCACTTTTAGTTAAGGTTTCTAGATAATTGTTACCTAGTGCTTTCAGTATGCATATTAATGTGTTACATAGTATCTAATCTAACTAAAGGGGCTATTTTTTGTCCATGAGTTTGTACAATAATTGCTAGGACTTAGTTGGCACTAAACACTAATGTTTTTGGATGATATAAAGACATCTAAAATTGTAATACAAAGTTGTTAATCAAGGGTTTAAAACAAGCAATTAACTCTTAATCAAGCTAAAAGAGACCTATTATTGGCATATGTACTTTTAATGTGTTGTTCAAGTACAGTAGCTTTATAAAAATGATGTTCATGCTCTTTTGTAATGCCAATTGTTACTAAAGATTTTTGTTGATTCGTATATAGGCTTGACCTACACAAAGAATGGTACTGGCAATGTGGTGCTTAGGGAGAATTTCGTGTTTGATTTTTGTGGGGAATGTGTTTAGTTTGAGTCATGTTCGCATGTTTGAGAAGGCTTAAAGTATTAATTCCAACTCAATTTCATGGGTTACAAGTTGGGATAAGAGTGCGTGGAAGGGAGTTAACTAGTTTAAATTAATAGGGTTTGATTAAGTCAATCTTTTATTTATTTTTCTTTTGTGAATTTTTTGACCTTTTTACTCTTTTATGTTTTATTAATTTTTTTTAATGTTTTACATGTACTTAAGTGATTTGAAAGAGGAGGAAAAAGAAGGAAAGAGGAGGTGGTAACTAATGGTAGTAGCCACTTGTTGTCAATGATGGCTTTGGTGACTAGTTTATGGGAAACATTGGATACAAAGTAAATACAAAAGGATGTAACTAGTAAGAAATTTTTGGTATCAAAATTTAATAATTTTAAGATGATTGATGGTAGGCTAGTAGTAGAACAATTTGTTGAAATTTAAGGATTCTAAATCATCTTTCATAATACAAAATGTTTATAGGTGAAATTGTAATTGTGAATTCCAACAATGATAAATTGCCACTTTTTTGAAATATTTTCAAGAGAAGCCTAAAATATAAGAAAAAGAATATATCCCTTAAAATTCTTGCTAACCATCTTCATGTAGTTAAAGAGTTTTGCATACAAGATGGAAACAATAAGCATGACTCTTATGTTTTTGTCACAATGTTTTGCATACAAGTTGTGTGTGATTGAGAAAACACAATTACATGAGTCCATTAACAAGAGAAAGAATTAATCTAATAATAACAATAAAAAAAGGCAAATATAAAAAGGGCAAAAGTCATTTTTGTCACAAAAAGGGGCACAACATTTATGAATGTCATCTTTAGAAGAAAAAAAAAAAGAGGAAAAGAAATAGTTTCCCTTTAGAGTAATAAATGAAAAAATGATTTCTATAATCAGAAAGATCAATTTATTTGATGATGATGTTACTTAATTGATTGATTCTAATGTTGCCCAACATTTTTGTGAGAAAAAAAGTTACTTTAAAGCTATGAAACCAATAAAGGGTAGTATTATTATGTACATGTGAAATTCCACTAAAGTTTTTGTCATACAAATTAGGGAGGTAAAAATACAATTCACTTTTAAAAGAGATATCAATTTTACTACTATATTTTATGTTGTAGAAGTTAAGAAAAAGTATGATATTATATGGTCTTTTAAACAAACTTAGATTCAAACTTGTATTTAAAACTGACAACTTTATTCTTCCAAATGAAGTTTGTTTATGGGAAATTGTTATTTTTGTAGTGCCATGTTCAAACTTCTTGTTGTTGCTAATAATAATGTCAATGTTTATGCTTATATTGCCAAGCATTTTTTTGCATGGCATAATAGGTTAAGACATATAAACTTTAGAAGATTGCATCATATGGTTATATTGAACTTATTGCCATACTTTGATAAATCTAAAATCAAATGCATAACTTGTAAGCTAACAAAATTAATTAGAATTTTATTTCCAAGTAGTTGAAAATCTTTAAACATGTTAACATTAATTTATAATGATGTGTGTGATTTGTTTGCACAACACACCAATACTAGGAGGAAGGACATATTTGTGATAGTCATTGATAAACACTCAAACTATTGCTATGTTTAATTTATGCATACTAAAAATAAATCTCAAGAAAGATTTAGTTTGTACAAAACTAAAATTGAATTGCAAAATATTATGATACTTGCATGTCAACAGAAATGATCAATGTCATGTAATCAAATTCTAGCTTGAGTGAGGGATTTTAGGGTGAGGCATAATTTACAACATTCCATATTTTAAATATAGATCCAACCAAAAGTAACAAAACAACCCCATATAAGTTCTTGAATAAAAGAAAGCCTAACCTTGTTGTTTATGAATTTGGTTTTGTAAAGCAATTGTTAAGTTTCCCTAATGAAAATTGAAAAAGTTAGTTCAAAGGGGAGTTGAGTCCATCCTTTTAGGATATGTTCACATCAATAAAACTTATCAATTAATTGTCATAGAGCATAACATCTTAATATCTATTAAAATAATCATTAAATTGATAAATGTTATTTTTTATAAAAATAAATTCATCTTAGTTTCTAACATTCCAAAATAGAAACAAGTTCTTGATAATGAATATAATGCTTTAGCAAATAAAAATAAAATTGATGAGGACCAAAAGAGTAAGGGAAGTAAAGACTTTTGGTTATGATTTCTTTGTGTTCGTAGTTGAAGGTACAAAGGAATTAGCATGGAATCAAATTCCATATTACTTAGTGAAGATGATCTTAAGACATTTGATGAAGCAATGAAATTGCAAAGACTCTCAGTACTTAGACACTTTGAATAAATCCTTTTTATATATGTATCTTTCTATGTTGGCTACAAGGGGTGGGTTTTCTCCAATTTTCTATGGTATTTATGCTGTAGTCTTTGCTTGTCCATCCCATCTTAACCTAAGTTGGCTATACTTGGATATAGCTAGTCACGTTTCTGACAATTAACATAGATCTCATGAGATCCACCATCACTATGAACTAACCCCTACCCTTTTCCTTCGTTATTAGGGAGAGTGAGCAACCTCTATTAGCAATGGACCTCATGTAAAATGTCCATCAAGCAATCCAATCCAGTTACCTCCTCAAAGTGCCTTATCAACCTTGCTTTCCCTCCTTCAAAACAATGCTCTTTACCAAATGCCCTTCCTTGGGTTAGGGCAACACAACAATAAGTAGTTTGCTCCACTCCCTCAAGAGTAAGATGTTGGCTGAGATAAAGCTGAGAGCTAACCTAGACATTCCATTCATCTTCCCTTCTTTCTAAAGAGGAAAGTAAAAAAAAAGAGAAAAAATAAAATTGTTGTAAGACCATATTCTTTTCTACTTGATGTTATTTTTTTCAGTTTTCTTTACATTTAATTTAAACACAAAATGGGCTTTGGAAGATTAATTTCAAATCCCTTAGGATTTAACCATTTAACTTCCTGAATAGCTTGAGGAAGATAACATAGTAGAACCTATAATCATGCATATTAGAATATCATAAAAGCTTGTATGATATATATGCACTATATATTACAATTGTGATGCTAATGCATGGGATAACTATAATTAACTAAAATCCACAACTCAAATATTAAGTACATGATAAGAACATGATGAGTTGGCTTTTATTATTATAGAATAAAACTAGATTTTTTGTTTAAAGAAGGTTTGTTAGGTTAGCCAAAAATCTCCTTAACTTAAATATGTTTGATATTATAATTAATGGCCCGAATTAACTATATTTGTGTGATTTTGATGAGTTATCTCATGATCACATAAATTTAGAGACAATGGTTGGGTACATCATATGTGATTTGTTTAGACAAAAAGTTATCATTTAATTGATATAAGAGTCACATGTGATGTAATTAATAAGTTATGTTATCTACCTAATTATTTTTTTATTTGATTGTTAGATTATCTCAAGGAGAAATAAATTAAATGGGATCTGGACCCACTAGAAAATTTTAGAGCAAGATCTTTCAAGTCAACATAGAGATTTATTGATTTAAATAAAAAAATGGGAGTAAATAAAATAAGGATTAAAGACTTGATCTAATTTTGGTATGTATGCATGAAATTAATACTCACTCTACTTTTATTTATATTGGTTGCTAGATTAAAATGAGTAATAATTTGTCCATATATATAAAGCATAGTTGAAGTGAACAAACTCATTAGACCAAATGTTTTAGACTAGTATAAAATCTTGAGAATTATTCTCAAGTAAGGAAAGAAGTTCTACATCCCTGATGAGGATCTTCCTACTTTTGGTGATGAGGAAGAAGTGGAGGCATATATTTAGCATAAGGATGATGATGATCATGCTACATGTGTGATGTTAGCTAGTTTGTCTCTTAAACTTCAAAGGTAACATGAGAATATCATGAATGCCTACACAATAAAGTTTACATCTCAAAACTTTGTTTAATATAGAAATTAGGACAAAGAGATATGAGATCTTAAAGGAATTGTTCTAATGTAAGATGGTAAAAGGATCTTCAATGAATGCTAATATTATGAAGATTAGCTACATTGAGAAATTGGGTTAATTAGGTTTTATCATAAGTTCAAAGTTAAGTGTTGACCTGATCCTATAGTCTCTACCTTAGGTTTGTTCAAAGTTTATTGTGAACTTCTGAATGAACAAGTTGGAAGTTACATTAGTTGAATTGTTGAATATGCTTAAAACTACAAAGCAAACTCTAATGAAAGAGAAGACTCCTTTCCTTCATGTGGATTCTTCCAATATGAAGAGCAAGGCCTAAGAAGAAAAACAAAAAAAAAAAAAAAGGGAAAGGCTTAAGAAACCAAGGCATTTGAATCAAGTAGTGATGTGAAAAGGACAAGAGCAAGAGCACTTGCCATCATTATGGTAAAGAAGGCCACAAAAAAAGGAATTGCAAGATTTATCTTGCTAGACTAAAGGTGAAGAAGCTTAGTGAAGCCTTTGGATCAGGTATGTTTATGATTGAGATAAATCTTTCTACTTTTGTTTTTATTACTTGGATATGGTTCTTAAATTTGTAGAAATATGTAGGAAATCATCAAAAGTAGATAGTTGTTAAGAAATGTGAGGTAGACCTATGATTTGCAAATGAAGCAAGAGTTGTTGCATTAGCCATTGAAACTTATAGTTTACCTTTTCCTTCTAGACTAGTAATAGAGCTAAAGAATTGTTATATGTCCCTATGATTCTTGAAAACATCATCTCCATTTCTAGTCTAACTTTAAATGAATTTAATTTTACATTTAACGATAAAGGTTGTTCTTTTGAGAAAAATTATGCTTATTATAGATCTAATATTTTTATGAATTTTTTTTAATAAGATTGATTAAGGAAGGTTAAGTTATATAATAATTGTTACTTGGGTCTATTTGATTATGTGTCACATAAAATATATGAATCTTGTTTATTGGATAAGATAATTGAGACTTCTTTAGAAATGAAAAGAGAATGTGTTAATAAGTTATTAAGATTTATACATATAGATTTATGTGGTCCTAGGCAACACATGCAAGAGATGGTTTGTCTTATTTCATTACATTCACAAATAATCAGTCAAGTATGGTTATGTGTATTTAATGAATACAAATTTGAATATTTTGAAGAATTCAAAGAATCAAGAAATGAAGTAGAGAAACAAACTAGTAGAAGTATTAAAATCCTATGATTAGATTAAGGAGGTGAATACTTAAGCTAAGCATTTGGTGGTTACTTGAAAGAGAATCAATTTTTCTCTCAATGGATGTTTACTCAAGCACCACAACATAATCATGTTTCTAAAAGAGGAAATATAACCCTATTAAATATGGTTTGATCCTTGAAGTATCAACTTGACATTCCTTTATCTTTTTGGGTTTATGCCCTTGAGACTACTACTTACCTTCTTAATAGACTTTTGTCCAACACCCTTTAGACCTTACTTCACCCATATACATGATTTATTCCAACTTTCATTTCATGGTTCCCATATACATTCATACACCCATTTTCAAATGTAAAGACAAAAGGTAGAACCATCCACCCGCCATGTTATGAAGACCAACCTCCACACCACATTACGCATTTTGACAAACTAAAGTTAAATGGATACGAGAAATTTAATTTTAAAGTGAATTAAATTACACTTTAAAATATAATAATAAAATAAAAATAATATAAAATTTTATAATAATAAATTTTTAATTGATATAAATAAATTTAATTTAAAATAAAAGTAAATTATTTTTTATTATTTAATTATAATACTAAAATTTATTAAAAAAATATTTTTTTATATTTGATATATATATATATATATTTAAAAATTATTATTTTTTAAAAAATAATTAAGTTTATTAACTTAAATCTTATTATACTTAATTTATTGTTATTTGCATAATATATTTTTTATTAAAAAAAATATATATATTATTAATAAATTAATTAATTATTTAAATTAATTTTTTTTATATTTATTTTAATATTAATTAATTTAAATTTTAATATTTAAATTTAAATATAAATTTTTATTTATTAAAAAAATTAAATTAAAATTAATTTTAAAATATTAAATTATTAATATAAATTTATATAAATTATTTATTTATAATTTTAATTTAATTTAATTTTTATAATTTATATATAATAATAATAATAATAATATTTTTTAATATAATTTTTTTACTTATAATTTAATTAAAAAAATTATCACTAAATAATAATTATATATTTATAATTATTTAATAAATAATCATAACTAATAAATCTAACCAAACTCACATTAGTCATCCAAATTTGCACATCAATATCAAAAATACACCGCCAGTCTTCCTAATTCTAAGCAAAACCAAGATTAGTTGGGAAGTGTTGTTGGCCGCCATGAAGGCTTTGAGGATTGCATGTGACTTGGGTTGGGAGGGTTGGGACCTGGTTGAACAGCTCCCCGTTGGGTTGCTGGAGGTGAAATATTTTGAGCTACAATGGTCCCTCTTGATATGAGCCCAGGTGTCTGATAAACAAAGCCAGTGAATTTGAGCTTTACTTTAAAATTCTCCCAGGCGAGGAATCCACAATAATTGTGTAATAGAAGCTTACTTAACGGTGCAAACAAGACCCCTCTGTAAATCTTCCCATTAACAGTTGCAGTCATTAGGAGACCTGAATCGAAGGCTCCTTCAACTTTCCCCCGGACTTCAGCACCAAGCTGAGGAGCGAGTGAAGCCATAATAATGAAAGGAATGAACAAAGAGAAGCAGAACCGAGAAGTCGCGAACACATAAACAGGACAGATTGAAAAAAATGTCTTGATACCACATATCCAAAGAATGGCTTGTGATAAAAAATAAATAAAAAAAATGTATATACCAGGCTTGTAGTAGACACTGCCTCCATTGGCTTACATTCCACTGCCGAGAGTGGTGTTCCTTGTCTTCCTACGTGAGCTACATGAGAATATTGGTCCCCATTTTGACCCTCATCCGACATTTGGAGATCAAATGGAGCTCTGGGGACCACACATCCAGGTCCTTTGCGTTTGCTTGCCACCTCACTGAGTTGACAATTTCTTGGAATATGATTTAACTTCTTAAACAGATTAAGCCCTTGACAGACTTCAACAGAGCCAGCAGTACTCCTTACCGGTGTCTGTTCTCGATCTGATTGAGAAGGAGATGAATGTTGAGAGAGTGACAGTGAATGCTCTTCTTGTTCTGATTGTTGAACCTCCAAGGCCTTCGAATTCATAGTTCTTTTCCTCTTTGGATGTGGAGCATCTGAAAGGAAACATTCATGTTAATTGCTGCCGGAATATACATGTTATCATTTCTTGTGTAGTTCAAATCTATTAAACTTCATCTAATTGAAAGGCTGTTACTCTTAATTAACATTTTTTAATATAAGATAATTATTTATTACTTGAAATAAGAAACTATCTCTTGATTACTTTACAATAGGACTTGGTACTCCAAAATATTTGAAATGCATCAAATACCAAAGCTATTACTCTTGTTAGCTTCACTTACCATGAGAGTCTCATGTTCATTTGTTGAAACTTGAGATTGTCACTTGACTCTTAAGCACATCTATTTTTTATGTAAGGAATCATATACAAAAAATAAGCATGTATTAAATTCCTATCTAAATCTATTGAATTCTATCAAATGAAGAAGTCATTCATCTTAATTAGATTTCCTTAGATTGACATTCATAGCATGAAACATAAGACAAATGCTTCATTTCTAGCAAATAATGCTTCTCTTTTGTTTTAAGATGTCATTCACACAAGGTAATAATTAATTTAACTATAATGTCTACACTGATCATTTATTCCATTACAAGATGCACATTAGTGTATTTTAAATAGTCCAAATATATTAAAGTTTATCAAATAGCAAGGCTTTTATTCTTGATTAGTCTTCTTTACTATGAGTGATTTGTTTATTGATTGAAACATAAGTTTATCTCTTCATTGCTTACTATAAGGCTTCTTATTTAATTATTATGAATCTAATGAAGTCAATTAAACAAAGGATTTATTACTCTTGACCATCTTTCTTTGTCAAGAAAGAATGATTCATTGCTTAAAACTTAAGACCATTACCTATTTCATTGGCAATAATGCCCTCTCATTACAAGAAATCATTCACAAAAAGATTTGAAATGATAGTGGGATATTTATGGGTTTAGGTTTAGGATTTAGGGTTTATGAAGATCAACCTCCACATCATGTTATGCATTTTGACAAATTAAACCCAAATGGGCATGAGAAATTTAATTTTAAAATCAATTAAATTACACTTAAAAATATAACAATAAAATAAAAATAATATAAAATTTTATAATAATAAATTTTTAATTGATATAGATAAATTTGATTTAAGATAAAAATAAATTATTTTTTATTATTTAATTGTAATATTAAAATTTATTAAAAAAATATTTTCTTTATATTTGATATATATATATATATATATATATATATATATATATATATATATATATATATATATATATATATATATATCTGTGTGTGTGTGTGTCAGAAAATTATAATTTTTTAAAAAATAGTTGACTTCATTGACTTGGACCCTATTATGCCTTGGCTTGTTAGTATTTGCATGATATATCTTTTTTATTAAAAAAGATTATATTATCACTAGATTAGTTATTTGTTTAGATTGAATTTTTTTATATTTATTTAAGTATTAATAAATTTAAAATTTAATATTATAATTTAAATATAAATTTTTATTTATTAAAAAATTAATTAAAATAAGAAATTAAATCAAAATCAATTTAAAAAAACACTAAATCATCAATAAAAATTTATATAAATTATTTATCTATAATTTTATTTCAATTCCACCATTACCAACACCCGGTTCGCTACATGATTACATCAGTTTAAATTTAAACAGATAGTTGACAGTTTGGATACAAATTCAAACTAATTTGAATTTTTTTCATAAAGCTTACAAAAGAAGTTACTAACACACTGCTTAGCAAGTCAACCAAATCTAATTTGAAATTTAGACTCACAAAAACTTCTTAAGGAAGAAGGGTTGACATTGCTTATATAGTAAGTGACTATTATAACTAACTTTCAAAAAACAAAAGAGGAAAACTTGCATTCTAAAATTTTGAGTCTATTGTGCAATACTTTAGCACCATGTGAGCTCCTCATAAGGCTTTAATTCTCCTCCTTGGTGCTGAAGGATTGCATGCCTAGACTACTTCTCAAGACTTCAAACCTCTACTTTGGCAAATATTTAGAGAGCATATTAGCAAGTTGATGCTTAGATGGGCAATATTCAAGCTTAATTTCATTACTTTCCTAAACTTCTCTAGTAAAGCGCAACTTTACTTTAAAGTGCTTTTTTCTTTCGCGTAAGACTGGATTTTTTGAGATGGTAATGGTGGCTTGGTTATCACAATAGAGGCATGTAGCTTCTTTTGGTTCTAGATTCAAATCAAGAAGTAACTTTTCTAAGCCAAAGTGCTTGATTAATGGTAGATGCAACTGCTATGTATTCTGCTTTTGCTGTTGATTAAACAATGGTTACTTGTTTCTTAAGTTCCAATATTAGGCTCCAACACCAAAGGTAAAGACAAAATCAGATGTACTTTTCATGTCTTCTAGGGATGCAGCCCAATCATTGTTTGTATATCAAGTAAGTTGCAGCTAATTTATCCTTATATACATAATCCCCAATTCTATAGACCTTTGGATATATCTTAAGACTCTTTGGGAAACTTTGAAATGTCATTCACCCTTTATTGGGAAATTTGATTTACAATGAAGCTACAGAAAAATTACAACCATGAAATTTTTAGCGTTTTTTGTTGTAATATGCTAATCTTCATCTTTTTTCCTTTCTTCTCTTGTCATTGTTTGTAACAAGGTTGTAACCTTCTCCTCTAAATAGTGGTATTGGAGTCACTTTGATGTTACAAAACCCATGTTTAAGTGTTTAAGAGAAAAGAAAAGGCCAAAGAAAAAACCTTCCTAATAGACCTAAAACTCTTAAAAAACTAAAATGCTATCTAAAAGTTCATTTCCAACCTTGGCTCCACCAATATTATTTGGTGAGAACTATTCTACATGGACTATTAAGATGAAGGCCTATCTAAGGTCTCTTGATCTTTGAAATATAATTGAGAATGGAGATGAAGTCTAACATCTTTAATAATCCCATTATAACTTAAATTAAGCATCATAGTAAGGAAATAACTAAATTGTGCAAAACTCTAACGTGTATTCATTTTGGTTTCACCATAATAATGTCATGTGAGAGTGCAAAAGAAGCTTGGGAAAAGCTAAAGGATGAGTTTCATAGCAGTGACCAAAAGCATTACAATCCTAAACTTAAGGTGAGAGTTTGAGTTGTCTCTCATAATGAAAGACATTGAGTTTGCTAAAGAGTTTGTAGACAAACTTATGAAGACTATCAATGAGATTAGGTTATTGGTAGAGGACATGACTAAATAAAGGATAAAGGAAAAGGTCTT
Organism: Rhizophora mangle; assembly: GCA_037832345.1. Classification (NCBI taxonomy): domain Eukaryota; kingdom Viridiplantae; phylum Streptophyta; class Magnoliopsida; order Malpighiales; family Rhizophoraceae; genus Rhizophora; species Rhizophora mangle. Next base: position 28,781 of record JBAPLJ010001336.1, read on the forward strand.
ATTTTGATTGCTAAAGAAGTATGAGTTTGAAATCTCATTTGTGTAAAACTTTGATGACCTAAGCAAATTTACACTTGCCAAGCTAGTTAATGCCTTACAAGCTTTGGAATTAAGAAGGACTAGCAGATACAGTGACTCCTTGGAAGTTGCTCTAGTGGCATGAAGCATAGACAAGCTGACTACACACTTAAAAAAGCAAAGTGATGATAGGACAAAAATGGAAAGATGAAACTAAAAGTAGTAAAAATTGAGAAAAAAAAAAATAAAGAAAGTGTATCCTTTTGCAAGCACTATAAAAGGAGAGCTCATATTAAGAAGTAATGCTAGTTAGACTAAATGTATAATGTTGAATCTGGAAGAATTTGGGTCTTATGGCTAGAGGAGCAGTGCTAAGAATTAGTTGATAGACAATGGTTGTACTTACCACATGTCAAATGATGTGGAAAAGTTTGAAACACTAGATTAGTCATACAAGTCTATAGTAAGGGTAGGCAATGTAAATTTCATCAATGTAAAAGGAAAAGACTTTATAGTTATTATGATAGTAACAAGTATTAAACTTATACCTGAAGTTCTTTATGTTCTTCGTTTTAACCAAAATTTGCCCACTATTGGACAATTGTTAGAAAAAGGATATAAACTACACTTTTAAGACAAATTTTATTAAATTGTTAATTCTCAAAACCATGAGTTATTAACTTTGGAAATGAAGAACAAGAGCTTTATGATTCATAGGAATCTCATGCATAGTAAAGCTTTTATACATATTATGCATGACTAAACCTTATGGCATAAAAGGTTGGGACATTTTAATTTTTCATCATTAAGCCATATGTATGAAAAGTAGTTAGCATTAGATATTCATGCTATAATTAAGTCTCCTTAGGCTTGTAAATCTTGTTAGTTTGGAAAGCAAAGTAGGTTACCATTTCTTGCCAACTAGGCTAAGAGAGCTACTTAGAGGTTGGAGCTCATACACACTAATGTGTGTGGCACCATAAGCATTCCTTCATTGAATGATAATAGGTTCTATATCTTATTCATAGACGACTACATCAAAATGTCCTAGGTTTATTTTATGAAACTTAAGTCAAAGGTGCTTGATATTTTCTTAAAGTTCAAATTATGGATTGAAAATCAAACTAGTTACAAGTTGAAAATGATAATATTAGATAATGGTACTAAGTACACATCTGTCAAGTTTATTAATTATGTCAAGATGCTGGGATCCATCACCAATTCATAGTCACATACAGTCTTTAAAAATATGGGGCAAGTGAGAGGAAAAATAAAACTATAACTGGAATGACCAAGTGTCTATTTTTTTTGAAAAGAACATGCCAAAGAAGTTTTGGGTAAAGGTAGTCAACACTATTATTTACTTATTACTAAACAAGTTTCCTACCAGAGCTTGAGGAGGAAGTAGAGCTCAATATAAGGCCTGGCATGGAAATAAGCCTTCACTCTAGCACTTAAGGGTCTTTAATTGCATATGTTACAATTTTGTTTCAAAGGTCAAAAGAGAAAAGTTGGATTCAGAGGTTGAAATATGAATATTACTTGTTACGGTTCAAATTCCAAGGTTAATAGGAATTAAATTTTAAAGACATAGAAAGTATTTTTGAGTTAAAGTGTAAAATTTGATGAAAAAACCAACTAGGATTAGGACAAAGCTCAAGCAAATGGTGAAGTCTAGGATTTCAACATCAACCAATCTCCTTTGTAACTTGATATTCATATGGATGATGAGGTGGTTGAGTTTGATGATGAGCCAGTAAGAGGAAACAAATCACTTGCTAAGGTATATGAAAGGAGTAAAGCAGCTTTATTGGAGCCTATCAATTTTGCAAAAGCCTCTAAATCTACTATATGGATAAATGTTATGAAGGCTAAAATTGAAATGCTTGAAAAGAACAATACCTAAAATTGGTTTAAAACCCTAATCATACATAAGGAATTGATATTAGTGGGTATTTAAATCTAAAATAAATGTTGATGGCACACTTAACAAACACAAAGCAAGACTAGTTATTAAGGACTACCCATAAGAGATCAAAGTGGATTACTTAAAAACCCTAGTACTAGGTTATAGGCTTGAAAAAATCAAACTACTCTTGGCACTTATACCTTAAAAGGGATGGTTGGTTTTTAACTTAATGTGAAATCAGATTTCTTGAATGACCTTTTAAGAAAGGAAATTTACATTAAGCAGCTAGAAGACTTTATGAAAGAAAGACATAAGGAGGAAGTGTATATGCTCTAAAGAGTTTGACAGGGTCTAAAATAGGCTCTTAGGCCTAGTATAATAGGCTTGATGAGCATTTAGTGCAACAAGGGTTTGTAAGAAGCAATAGAGAAGCTATTTTGCATATAAAGATTGCTCTTACTAATCTATTAATTGTTGTAGTCTATGTGGATGACTTGTTAATCATTCAAAGTTATAGTAACTTGATTAATAAGTTTAAAGCTAATATTAAGAGGGTTTTTGAAATGACAGACCTAGGATTAATGTGTTACTTTCTTGGAATATAGTTTACTTAAACTCAAAAAGCAATTTTCATTAATCAGTAAGTATGAAAATAAGGTTTTAAGAAAGTTCAAAATGCTAAATTGTGAACAATCTTCACACCAATCAAGTTAATTGAGAAATTCAATAAAGAAGATGGAGTTGGGAGAGCAAATGGGAGCCTATATAAAAGTGCAATTGGTTGTTTGTTATACTTAATAGCAAACATGCCTAATACCATGTTTACAACTAGTCTACCTTTTAGATTTATGAAAAAATCCCAATGAATTGCATTTTCAAGTTGCTCAAAGGGTGCTTACATATGTAAAAGGCATAATTGATTTTAGGTTAAAATTCAACAAAAATGGGAAACTAGTATCGAAAGGCTACTTAGTCCATGACTGAAGTAGCTTTTATGAAGACATGAAGAGTGTTGCAAGTCACCTTGTCTCTCTCGATTTAAGCCTTGATAACTTGAGGCTTAAAAAAGCAAGCAATAATGGCATAATTTACTATTAAGGTAGAATATATTGCAATGGCAAAAGCTATAAATTAGGCATTATGGCTAGGAAAAATGTTGGTTGATTTGAAGTGCATACAAGATCTACCTACTAAAATTATGGTTGATAATAAGTCTATTATGATAATCTTGAAGATCCTTATATTCCTTAGGAGAGCAAAACACATCAAGATCAAATACCATTTTGTTAGAAAAGCTTCACAATTGCATAAGGAAACATTTCTTTGTGTAAGAGAGATGTTGATTTAGCACAACAATAAGATCAGTTTGATTAGATTTTTAAGATTCAAAATTATTCAGAAGTGGAACACCTAATTCAATTAAGTTATTGAATTAGGAGAAATTTAATTCAAATATAATTTTAAAAATTATGTTTCCTACTATAAGTAGTATTTGACCAAAATTAAAACGTCTTAATTGGATTAGGATTAAGGACTTGTATTTGATTAGATTACTCGTTGAATTAGAAAACTATTTTTTAATTTCATTAGGACTCTTATTTGGATAGGTGAATTAAATACTACAATTTCATATATAATAAAAATTAAACATTTATTTACTTTTGTGCATATAATGTGAATATGATAACATGATAGAGGATTATAAGCTTATGGACCCATATGATTGTTTTTATTAATATGAATGAATGTAATTTTTGCAATATAGAGATTGTTGTCTATGTCTTTCTCTTATTTTCTAGTTATAAATTCTCTTCTTATTTAAACTCTTCTTAAATGTAACTTGATGTTTATCTCATAATTACATAAAAGTTATATAATTAAAGAATTTAGGATTAAGCTCGGATATCTATTTGTAACTATAGAGATCCAAATGAAGGTGTTAAGGAAGACAAATCAAGAGGATATTTCTATTATATAGAATCTATAATGCATGCCCTAAGATCCCATCTAATCTTAATATGTCTATCTTGAGATATTAATAGGAGTAAGATAAAAGGGTTTGGCATATCACTACCATTAACAAATCTTAATTTGTAAGTAAAATCTTTCCAATTTAAGGATTTATGTCTACTGAGCCCTAATCCTTTCTCTTCATTAACTCTCAATACCTAGACACTTTGAATGAATCCAGTCTTTATATGTATCTTTCAATGTTAGCTAAGAGGGGTGGGTTTTCTCCTATTTTCTATGGTAGTTACGTTGCATCCTTTGCTTGTCCATCTTGTTTCATCTTAATTTGGCTGTACTTGTATGTAGCCAACCATGTTTCCAACAAATGACATAGATCTCATGAGATCCACCCTCATTATGAATAACCCCCACCCTTTTCCTTCATTAGCAACCTCTATTAGCAAAGGACCTCAGGTAAAATTTCTTATGTCATGTAAAATGTCCATCATGCAATCTAGTCCAGTCTCCTCGAAGTGGCTTATCAACCCTATTTTCCCTCCTTCAAAATAAAGCTCTTCACCAAATGCCCTTCATTGGGTTAGGCCAACACATAAAATGAGTAGTTTGCTTCACTCCCTTGAGAGTAGGATGTTGGCTAAGATAGAGCTAAGAGCAAACTTAGACATTCCATGTATCATCCTTTCTTTCCAAAAGGGAAGGAAAAAGAAAAAAGGAAAAAGAAAAGATATAAGTGTCATAAGACCTTATTTTTTTTCTACTTGATGTTATTTTCCTCAATTTTCTTTACATTTAATTTAACTACAAAAAGGGCTTTGGAAGACTAATTTGCAATCCTCTAGGATTTGACCACTTAACTCCTTGAATAGCTTGAGGACAATAACAAAGTAAAGCCTATAATCATGCATATTTGAATACATATTAGGATTATATGCTATATATGCAATATATATTACAATTGTGATGCTAATGTATGAGATAACTATAATTAACAAAATCCCTCATCTCAAATATTAAGTACATGATAAGACATGCTAAGTTGGCTTTTATAGTTATAGAATAAAACCAAAGTTTTGTTTAAAGAAGATTTGTTAGGTTAGCTAAAAGCCTCCTTAACCTGAATATGTTTGATATTATAATTAATGGGTCCTAATTAACTATATTTGTGTGATTTGGATGAATTATCTCATGATCACATAAATTTAGAGACAATGCTTAGGTGCAACATAGGTGATTTGTTTAGACAATGAATTGTCATTTCATTGGTATAAAAGTCACATATGATGTAATTGATTAGTTATGTTATCTACCTAATTGTTTTTTATTTGATTGTTAGATTATCTCAAGGTGAAATAAATGAAATGGGATCTTGACCCACTAGAAAATTTTAGAGTAAGATCTTTCAAGTCAATATAGAGATTTATTGATTTAAATAAAAAAGTGGGAGTAACTAAAATAGGGATTAAAACTTGATCTAATTTTGGTATGTATGCAAGAAATTAATACTCACTCTTTATATATATAGGTTGCTAGATCAAAATGAGTAATAATTTGTCCATATATACAAAGCATAATTGATGTGAACAACCTCATCAAACTAAATGTTTTAGACTAGTATAAAATCTTGAGAATTGTTCTCAAGTATGGAAAGAAGTTTTACATCTTTGATGAGGATCTTCTTACTCTTGGTGATGAGGAAGAAGTGGAGGCATATTTTAAGCATAAGGATGATGATGATTAGAGTACATGTGTGATGTTAGTTAGTATGCATCTTAAACTTCAAATGTAACATGAGAATATTATGAATGCCTAGACAATAATTCTGCATCTCAAGAAGTTGTTTGATATAGAAACTAGGACAAAGAGGTATGAGATCTTAAAGGAATTATTCTAATGTAAGATGCTAGAAGGATCTTTAATGAATGCTGATATTATGAAGTTAGATACATTAAAGAATTGGACTAATTGGGTTTTACCATAAATTCAGAGTTAAGTGTTGACCTAATCTTGTAGTCTCTACCTTAGGTTTGTTCATAGTTTATTGTGAACTTCTATATGAACAAGTTGGAAGTTACATTAATTGAATTATTGAATATGTTTGAAACTACAAAGCAAACTCTAAAGATAGAGAAGACTCATTTTCTTCTCATGGATTCTTCCTATGAGAAGAGCAAAAGGCCTAAAAAGAAGAACAAAAAGGAAAGGCTTAAGCAATGAAGGCATTTCAATCAAGTGGTTATGTCAAAAGGACAAAAGCAAGAGCACTTGCCATCATTATGATAAAGAAGGCCACTAAAAAAGGAATTGCAATATTTATCTCTCTAGACTAAAGGTGAAGAAGCTTAGTAAAGCCTTTGGTTTAGGTATTTTTATGATTGAGATAAATCTTTCTACTTTTGATTTTATTACTTAGATATTGGATATTGGATATGGTTCTCATATTTGTAGAGAAATATTAGAAATCATTAGAAGTAGATGGTTAAAGAAATGTGAGGTAGACCTATGATTTGTAAATGAAGCAAAAGTTGCTACATTAGCCATTGGAACTTATAGTTTACTTTTCTTTCAAGCCTATTAGTAGAACTAAAGAATTGTTATATGTTCCTATACTTTCTAAAAACAACATTTTCATTTCTATTTTAACTTTAAATAAATTGACTTTTACATTTAATGATAAATGTTGTTCCTTTTAGAAAAATTATACTTAATATAGGTTGGATATTTATATAAATTTTTGATATAAGTTTGATTAAGGAACGTTAAGTTATATAAGAATTGTTACTTGCATCTATTTGATTATGAATCATATGAAATATGTGAATCTTTTTTATTGGATAAGATAATTGAGACTTCTTGAAAAGAAAAAGAGAATGTGTTGATGAGTTATTAGGATTCATACATCTAGATGTTTATGGCCCTAGGCGACGCATGGAAGAGGTGGTTTGTCTTATTTCATTACATTGACAAATAATTAATTGAGATATGGTTATGCGTATTTAATGAAATACAAATTTGAATATTTTGAAAAATTCAAGGAATTAAGAAATGAAGTGGAGAAATAAACTATTAGAAGTATTAAAATCCTATGATTAGATTAAGGAGGCAAATACTTAAGTTAAGAATTTAGTGGTTACTTTAAAGAGAATGAGTTTTTCTCTTAATGGACATTTACTAAATTACCACAACATAACCATGTTTCTAAAAGGGGAAATATAACCTTATTAAATATGGTTTGATCCTTGAAGTATCAACTTGATATTCCTATATCTTTTTGGGTTTATGTCCTTGAAACTGCTACTTGCCTTCTTAATAGGCTTTTGTTCAAATTTGTTGACAAGATGCCATATAAGATATAAAATAGTAAGAGACCAAACATCTCATGTCTAAAGATTTAGGATATGATACTTATATAAAGCGTATATTATTTGACAAATCTTGGGATCATGTATTCATTCCCCCCAACTAGTAATAAAAATGAAGGATAATAAAGTGAAGAGAGTTGAGGGAAAAGGAATATAGAATTAAACTTTACAAAGTCCAAAAATTAGTTAAATATACCTATGTATGTATGTATGAGTGTATATATATCTTGATCATACAATAAAATTCAGTAGTATTTTTTGCTAGTCTTCTCCCCCCCTAATTTTTTGTGTTCTTATGTTATGGACTTTCACACCATCTTACTAAATTAGATTTCAATTTTCTATAGGTTAAAAAATATGAAATCAATTATCTTTAATCTTAATTTTTATTTTTATGTTTAATTACTTTATAACTTTTAATAATTGGTCAAAATAAATACGAGTAAACACCTTAGTTGTTTTTTGTCTCATTAAATGACATATTAATTAAACTAGAAATATTTAATGCCCTTTAAAAGTGTGTGGCCAACAATATCCTAAACATATATATAGCAAATGAAAAGGTGTAAAAAAAATCATAGAGTGAGAAGAAACTAAAGCAAGAATTAGGTACACATGGCTAGCAATAGTGTAATAGGGAGACTTTTGGCGTTGGCATTTGCAGTCATGCTCATACAATCCGCAACTGAAGTGCAAGCCTTAAGTTGTGTACAAAATTGTATCATTGGATGTTCTGGTGCATTTTCTGAGGCATTTATTCCTCAGTGCGTTGTAAGGTGTGGGAAAGAACCAACCGCAACAGTATTCTCATTAACTAACCTTTTGTTTTTCATTTTCCTTTAGGAAGATTAAAAAATTATAGACAAAGTTGGACTCATCTCCTTTACGAGAGTATTATATGGACAAAATGTATAGGATATATATTCAGAAAACAAAACTAAATGAATGGTAAGTTGCATGAACATAAAATATGAGAAACACCCATAATTTGTCTAGTGGCATAGGCAAACGAAGAATGGTGTGGATTAGGCACAAAGCCCCACATTCACCTTTCTCTAGATGCATTCCATCTTTATAGTGGGAATCAAAGCAATGACTCTTGTAGTAACAATTTGAAATTTATTTGAAACAACATTTTGCTATTAATAAAATATATGTGAGATTAAAAATATAATATATCTAGCATTTGTCTTCTATAAAGAAAGAGACTTGCTTAACTTTTGGTTGTTCTTTGATCTTATAATGCTATATTTTATGGGTGCAATTGAATTTGAAGGTATATCTCCAGCATGAAATCATGGGACTAAATGTAAGATTACTTTTCAAGCTCATTTAAATGCTTGTCACATAAACTTATCATGAATGGTAACATATTTTGGATTTTAAATTTTCTCCTGATTATCTCTTCATGACAATGAGGTTCTTAAGAATTTTGTCATTGTTGCAGTTGCAGAAGAGAAGGAAGTTAAAGGCATAAAGCAAATGGCAAAAGTAAATTAGAAATGTAAACTGAGGATGACAAAGGATTTCACATTGTCTTCATGTTAAACGATGTCTCTTTTGTGTTTACATGTGGATCTTTGGAATGAAGTGGTTTTGTCTCAAAATAATATGAAATGGGCCGATAGATTATCCATTGGTGTGTTTGTCATTCATATATATATATATATATGTGTGTGTGTGTGTGTGTGTGTTTTTTTTTTTTTTATTATTGTTTTTAATCGAATTTGTTTTGGCACATCCAACAATTGCCTAAGGCATTCTAGATAAATATTGGTTTTGATTTATGTGTATGTAACCCGTCATACTTTTCAGTTCAAGAAAGCATGTTGGCCATTGCCTACTTGAAAGTAAACTAGATCATCAAAATTTCCATTGGTGTGGTGCCAATCTAAGCTAGTTTCAGCCAAAAAGGCCATGTCTTGCATGGCTGGGTAATAATTGGGCCTAGTTGCTTTCCGCCCAGAATTTCAGGTCAAATTGGTAGGATGATGAGGTTGAACTTGAGGTCCATATTAATTATACTAGAAATACGAGACAATGTCATGATTTCCGGTGCTAGACAATAAGACAAACATGGCAGCATCAATTATGGTTTCAAAAACAAAAGCAATTGACTCAAATTCCTAAATTTTATTTACCATATCAACCAAATTATAATATTATCCATTACTTAGAAAATAAGCAATAAAAGTATTTACATATATTCCTTTCCACTGCATTTATGTCTCATGTGTGTAAGAACTTTTTTACCTTGTATAATTTTGCTTTTTTATAACACAAATGATCTCTTTCCCCAGTCCATATTTTTTGTCATATAATTATAATTTCTATTTATATAAATAAAGAAACTAATTTGGGTTATAATTCTTTCATGAATTGAAAAACTTATCAATAGGAGTGATATTGACCATTAACAAATGGTCATTATGACATCACCATTCATCATGATAAAATATTTTCCTAAAAAGGAGATCTTGGAGAAACATGCCTCCAAATATTTTTTCGTAAATGAAAATTAGGTCGTAACACATGTAGAGTACAATGAGAATTATAAAAGATATAAATTAGTTATTTTTTATTTATTCTTAAAAATGAATGCTTATTTTTATGAGAAATATTTTTTTTCTTACTTTTTTTTTCTTTTTCTGTTTGTTTTCTTTCATATGGATATGTAGTTTTGCATTGTAGTACTCTCTTCATTAATTCTTTAGATAAATGAATTTTAATAATTAACTATGAGTTACTATTCACCATTTTATTTATTTTCTTCTTTTTTCCACCCTTGTTAAGAACACAAATTTGTGTAAAATGTTATTAATTTATACAAGGTAGAATCTTCATTTTGGTTTACTTTTTTATTTGGTTAATTTGAAAATGAAGAGATCTGTAGTTTGAATTTTGGATCTACATTTGTCGAGGAAATGATAATATATAAGAAGATGCTTTTTAGAGAAAAAAAAAGAAAAAAAAGGACATCACAAGAAGATAGTGTTAGCCTCATCAGACTAATGCTCCCTCACTTTTGTATTTAGATTTTTAAGACACCCTATTGTTAAGGCATTCTTTTCTTTTCCTTTCCTTCTCACCCCCTTGTTTTCATTGAGATTTCTAAGAAATTCTTATGCTATAATAGTTTTTATACCCAGGATTTTTGGGTCTTGGGCCTTTATTTTGACCAATAGGCTAAAGCTTTGGTCTCTTACATAGTGTTCTTATGTGAATGAAGATGTGTTACATTTATATTATGTTACGTAATGTTGTATTATTACTTAAGTGACTCCTTCTATTTTATGCAAACTCAAAAGTAGTGAATGGTGGATCATATTAAACACAACAAAATTTGATCTTAAATCTACTCCTTGTAAGTTTCTTAGTTCTACATAAACTTCTTTAGGTTTCCTACATACAATAAGAATTGATTTTCCTTGGATATTTCTCATTGTAGGTTATCCTTTTTCTAATTAACTGATAAGTAGCATTTTTTTTTAAAAAAAAAGTGAAAAATATGAGTAATTTTTTAAGATAAAAAGGTAAATTTTAAAATATTTTTTCTTCTAAAAAATAAAATGAAAAATTTACGATTATTTTTTTTTTCTTAGAAATTATCTTTCTAATTATTAGTATTTTCATTACATTGATTTTAAAAAATATATGGAAATCATTAACATAAATTAGATAAATTGTAATGCACTTAGATTATAATTGAGTAAATTAAATATATATTGAAATACTAATTTTATTGAAATACTAGGGAAAATTATAAATTGACAATTAAGTTGATGTCAAATAGACATGAGAATTTGCTAGCAAAATTAGAAATTTAATTAATTACTTAAATATTCTTAAAATTAAGCAAATATTATTACAAAATAATTTCATTAATTTTTTCTTAGTTTTGACAATATATATTTAGACATTTGTATTACACTCATATGAAATTTATTATATTTATTAAAGAATGTATTTTTAGTTACATATTATTTAAATGAGAAAAATAATAAAAAAAGACTTAAATTATGAGTTATATTTTTCTTTTTGAGAAATGAAAGTAAATTTGGAGAATTATTTTCACTCTAAAAAAAAAAAAAAGGACTTTTAGATTTTTGTTTTAGAAATTATTGTTTTTTTATTTTCCTTAATTTTAAGTATCTATGCTATAAGTATTTTTGGAATATGTGAAAAATGATTAATATTAATTGAATAAATTATAATATATCTTAAATCCTAATTAAATAAACAAGATATATTTTGAAATTTTAATTCTATTAAAATATTAAAAAAGACTAAAAACGAACTAGCAAGTTCAATATATTTCTTTAATTATGAGAGTTTAATGAAAAATTAAAACTTAAATCAAATAATTAGATATTTCTTTAATTAAGTATCATTACATAAACATTTCATTAGTTTTCTTTCAACTTTTAAAATATATATTCACATATAGATCGTATTTAGTAAGCTACCAATTTATATTAAAATTCCAATATATCTATAAGACAATGTGTTAATTTGATAAACATCCACTTGATTTCTTACAATCCTTTTTGCTAAGGTAATTAATTTAATCATCTAGCTTCAATTTCAATTTAATAACCCTCTAATGGGGAATTTTATTTACAAAGAAGCTAAAAAAAATTACAACCACAAAATTCTTAGTGCTTTTTCCTTTAGTATGGCAATCTCCATCTTTTATCCTCTTTTCTCTTGCTATTATCTATAACAAGGTAGAAACCTTTTCCTTTAAATAGTGGGATTATAGTCTAGGTAGAAGGGTGAAATTTGACAAAAATGCCAACTAGGATTAGGACAAAACTCAAACAAAGGATTTCAACATTAACCAATCTCCTTTGTAACTTGATATTCATACAAATGATGAAGTGGCTAAGTTTGAAGATGTGCCAATAAGAGGAAGCAAATCACTTGCTAAGGTATATGAAAGGAGCAATGTAGCTTCACTATGGCCTATTAATTATGAAAAAGCCTCTACATCTACTATATGGATAAATGTTATGAAGGCTAATATTGAAATGCTTGAAGAGAACAACACCTAAAATTGGTTTAAAACCCTAGTCATAGATTAATAATTGGTGTCAATGGGTTTTTAGAGCTAAAATAAATGTTGATGGCACACTTAATAAACACAAAGCTAGATTAGTTATTAAAGGCTACTTATAAGAGCTTGGAGTGGATTACTTTAAAACCTTTGAACTAGTTTATAGACTTTACAAAATCAAACTACTCTTGGCACTTATAACTTAAAAGGGAAGGATAATGTTTCAACTTTGTGTGAAATCAGATTTCCTAAAAAGCCTCTCAAGAAAGGAAATCTACATTTAGCAGTTAAAGGACTTTGTGAAAGAAGGACATGAGGAGGAAGTGTATATGCTCCAAAGAGTTCTATAGGGTCTTAAATAGGCTCTTGGGGCCTAGTATAATAGGCTTGATGAGCACTTAGGGCAATAAGGGTTTGTAAGAATCAATAATGAAGCTACTTTACATACAATGATTGCCCTTACTAATCTATTAATTATTGTAGTCTATACGGCTGACCTATTGATCATTCAAAGTTGTAGTAACTTGATTAATAAGTTTAAAGCTAATATTAAGAGGATCCTTGAAATGACAAACTTGGGATTAATGTGTTACTTTCTTGGAATGCTGTTTACTTAAAGTCATAAAGTTAATTTCAATAATCAAATTAAGTATGCCAAAAAGGCTTTAAGAAAGTTCAAAATGCAAAATTGTAAACTAATCTTCATATAAATCATGTTAATTGAGAAATTCAATAAAGAAGATGGAGATGGGAGAGCAAATGGGAGCTAATATAGAAGTGTAATTGGTTGTCTGATATACTTAATAGCAAACATGGCTAATAACATGTTTGCAACTAGTCTACTTTTTAGATTTACACAAAAGTCTTAGTAAATTGCATTTTCAAGTTGCTAAAAGGGTGCTTAGGTATGTAAAAGGCATAATTGATTTTAGGTTAAAGTTCAACAAAAATGGGAAACTAATATTAATAGGCTAGTTAGTCAATGATTGGAGTAGCTTTTATGAAGACATGAAAAGAACCTTGAATCACCTTTTCTCTCTTGATTCAAGCCTTAATAACTTGGGGCTTAAAAAAGTAAGCAATAATGGCACAATTTACTATTGAGGTAGAATATATGGCAGTTGCAGAATTTGTTAATTATGCAATATGGCTAGGAAAAAAGTTGGTTGATTTGAAATACATGCAAGATCTACCTACTAAAATTATGGTCGATAATAAATCTGTTATAGTCATTTGGAAGAACCTTATATTCCATAAAGGAGCAAAACACATCATGATCAAATAACATTTCGTTAAAAAAGCTTAACAAGATAATGAAGTTATTATTGTGCACTAAAATTTAGATTTGTAGTTAGTAACATCATGACAAAAGCCTTGCCAAGGCTTAAATTTGAAAGGCTAAGTGATGACATGTGACTGAACAAGAAAGCTAAGGAGGAGTGTTGTGAGGCCTAGCTTCTTCATTGCTCAAGTTCCCAACATTAAAGAAAAAAGAAATTGGAAGTTGAGTTGTAATAAGATCACAACTTTAGCATTAAGCAACAAAAATTTTGTTTTGTTTATTTAGTGCTCTTGGTTAACTTGTAACTAGATTTTTGGTTTAGTCTAGTATATGTAACCAATGAGCAATTATGTTATAATGAGTTGAATTGATGTTAGTGGCTATCAATCTAGTCAAACTCATTGGTAGGGGGGCTAAATGATAGCTTAGAGCACTAAATGAAGTTAACGTAATATGGAAGCTTAATAAGTATGACAAGCATGTTTTTTGGACATCATTAGTGTACTTGAATTTTATGCATTAACCCTTTATAAGGGAATCTGATTTTTAATGATAGTTGCAGAAAAATTACAATCTTAAAATTTTAGTGCTTTTTGCTGTAATATGCCAATCTTCATCTTCTTCCCTTTTTCCTTCTACTATCTTTTGTAACAAGGCGGTAACCTTCTCCCATCAACAAATAATAATGCTACTAGTTGAAGAACTAACTTTCATCTCACACTTCAAAAGCTATAATAGAGATCTTGTCAAGAAGATCCTTAGCATTATAAACAATATCTTTGAGCTCATCAAGCCATTTCTTGACATTAAAGTTATTGATTTACTTCTTTTCATCATTGTTGAGCATGATGTGAATTGACAGTAGGATTATCTCCAACATCGTTAGCCACCTATGGTTGAGCCTCCTTCCTTTTAAAGAAATCAATGAAATCACAAAAAGTTATCATATCAAAGATCACCTAAAGTGATATCAAGAGAAAAGTCTACCCATCAAGGCTTTTGCAATATTGATTTCAAAGAATTTTCTTCTTTCCCTTAAGAATGGAAAGGAGAGGAAACACAAATGATAGGGGGATGAGGTAGATGAGGCAGGATTTAGACCATTAGTTGTAGTTGATCATCATAATTAGTTGGTTTTTATATTTGCATCCAATGGTTTAGATATCATATCATTTACTTGGGCATTAATTTCTTTTCCTTGCTAACATTGCTCTAGAGGCAAATGATACTGTTGCAACCCACCTCCAGGGTGAGATGAGAGTGTGACCTAATGTTGAAGCGAATGCTTGATGTAGGGCCTTGTTATTGAACAATGTGTGTTAAGCTGCCGGTAATTGTTGCAATGTTGCCATGATGGATTAACAATGATTGAGGTGAACCATGATTATAGGGTACTCTACTTGATTCATCCTTACCACTTTCTTAGCCTATGAATGCTTTAATTAATTTAAAACTTCACCATCTCAAATCAATTTTAGGATAGTAGATTCATCACCAAACATTTAATGTATGGTTGGAACAAGTGGATTATTGATTTAGAGAACTACCATGCTCTCTAAATTAGTAGGACTCGAGTTGTGTTACTAAGGTTCTTTGGGCTAGGGACATAGTTACAACTAGTGAAAGTCAAGACTCCTATGCAATAAGAGTTGAAGCTCCTATTGCTTTTTGCTCTCCTTCATCTCTCATAGACTATATGGTCCTTAAAACAATTGTCTCTCTCACATTTTTTTTTCTTTCAATCACTCACTATCTTACTTAAGAATTTTCTCTCACAAACATTTCTCTCTTTTATCATTATGAATGACTCCTTATTCATATTTTCAACAAATATTTTCCTATAGAGAGAAATTGATTAGGATCATGTATTTTGTTTATATATATATATTATAGTTATAATTTTAAATTTATTTAATTAAGTTTATCTTTTATGTTTAATTAAATTTTCTTTTTAAAACTACATGTTTTAATGTTTTCTTCATTTTTTACATCAAATTATCATATATAATAGGTTAATGGGTTATTACCATTTGGATTTCAAGTAGATTTGGGTTTAGGCTTGGACCAATTAAGATACAGCACTTTGTTATTGTTTTCTTCAATGCACCTTGGCTTCCCTTTCTAATTAGTATGCCATATTAGCAACAAAAATGTCTTTTTGCTAAATTGGTTTAATTGTTAGCTAGAATTGTTATAAAAAATTTCTTAGTTTATTGAATTGTTACTTTTGAAAGGTTAGGTTAGATTTAACATATCATGCAAAATTACAAATAAAATTATATATTAACCCCTATTCATTTTACAAAAGGAAACATCAAGACAATCTAACCCTAAGAACATCCAAAACAAATCTCAGCCCCACCTCATTTTACTTTATAGGTTATAGGGGGGACAAGGGAAATTTTGTGTTGGATTCAAGAGCTTATGGTCTAATTTAAAGCCTTAAAGGCAAGATCTAATCTTGGACAAGGCTTTAAAAGCAAAGAAGGACATGGAGTCCTATTTATTCCAATTTTTTTATTATTTTTATTATTTTTTTATTTTCATTTTTCTTGATTAGTTTTGAAATAATAAATAAGGGAAGGAGTGGGTTTCATATTTTTTAAAGTAGTTTTTTTTTTAAAATTATTACTTTTCTTCTTTTAGTTTTTAAAGGAAAAGAGAGAAGAATAAAATGGCCTAGGATTTGAATATACTCTAACAAATAGAGGAGGTATTAATCTCTATCTTTTTTGTTTTTAAAAAATCTTAGCTTTTACTAATTTGTTACTTTTAGTTTACTTAATGAAAATTTTTATTTCACTCTTTTTTGGAGATTTAATGTCTAGACCTAAAAAATGAAAGAAAAGATTTGAAAGAATAGGCTCTTGTTGGCTTTGATAAGGATTTGAAAAAACATCTTAATGTTACTAGAGATTTTTATTGATTCATATATAGGCTTGAGCTATACTAAGAATGGCACTGGTAATGTGGTGCTTGGTGAGAAATTTCATGTTTGATTTTTGTGGGGTGTGTGATTAATTTGGGTCATGTTTCCATGTTTGAGAAGGCTTTGAGTATTAATTCCAACTCAAGTTCATGGATTACAAATTTGAATAAGAGGGCATGGAATGGAGTTAATTGGTTCAAATTGTCAAGGTTTGATTAAGTTATTAAATGGAGTTAATTGGTTTAAATTATCAAGGTTTGATTAAGTTAATCTTTTTTTTTTGTGAATTTTTTGACATTTTTTACTCTTTTTATGTTTTATTAATTTTTTTTTTTTTTTTTTGAATGTTTTACATGTACTAGAATGATTTGAAAGATGAGGGAAAGGAAGGAAAGAGAAGGTGATAGCTACTAGTAGTAGCCACTTGTTGTCCTTAATGATCACTTTAGTCATTAATCTATAGGAAAAATTGGAGATAAAGTATATACAAGAGGATGTAACTAGTAAGAAATTTTTGGTATTAAGCCGACTAATGGTAGGCCAACAGTAGAATAATTTGTTAAAATTTAAATGGTTCTAAATCAATTTTCATAATACAAAATATCTATGGATGAAATTGTAATTGTAAATTCAACATTGTTAAATTGCCTTTAAAAAAAAATATATGTTCAAGAGAAGCCTAAAATATAAAAAAAAGAATATATCTCTCAAAATTCTTGTCAACCATCTTCGTGTAGTTAAAGAGTTTTGCATATAAGATGGAAATAATAAACATGACTCTTATGTTTTAAAGTTGCAGGTGATTGAGAAAAGACAATCAAGCAAGTTCACTAACAAGAGAAAGAATCAATCTAATGAGAACAAAAGAAAATCAAGAGGCAAGTGAAAAAAAAAGGGCAACAAAAAAGAACACAACAATTATGAGTGTCATCTTAACAAGTAAAAAAAAAGGGAAAAAAAATAGTTCCCCTCTAGAGCAATAAATGAAAAAATGATTCCTATAATCACAATAATCAATTCATTAAAGGATGACATCACTTAATAGATTAATTCTAATGTTGCCCAACATGATTGAGAGGATAATGCTTGGAATCATAATCTTGTATTATTAAAAGAGAATAATGCTTACTTAATTGCATTACATTGAGAAAGTTCTCAATAAATTCAATCGTTCAAATTATATTCTAATATCTATTCCATTTAACCCTAACATTAAGATTACTAAGAATGTTTGAAGAATATTATCACAACTAAAATATACTTAAGTAATAAGATGCCTCATGTCCTTAATGATATATACAAGACCAGACATAGGCTATGTAATTAGCTAAAAGAGTCAATACATGAGTAATCTAAGTAATATGCATTAACATTGAATAAATAAAATTTTAAAATACCTAAAGAAAATAAATAATTATGGCATAAACTATACATTTTACCCTTTTATTTTAGAAGGATACTAATGTTAGATGGATTACTAATGCAGAAGATCATGCTTTCACTAGTGACTAGATCTTAATGCTTGGCAGGGGTTGTATTTTTTAGGGTTCCAAGAAATAGAATTGCACAACAAATTTCATCATGACTACAATGTTTGTAGTAGTACTAGGTTCATCAAATAAAGAGGTAAAATCATTAAAGAACTTGCTTTATGAGATTACTTTGTAGTCAAAGCGAGTTGCACTTAATTTTATATACTATGAAGTGTTGCTACTCTAGCAAAAACTTATAGTCAAGACTATAATGGTCGATCAAGAATCATTAGATGTAAATATAGTTATGCTAGAGATTTGATCACAAATGGAGTGATTACGATTGCCTTGTGAGATCAAGCCAAAATATGATTGATCTTTTGACAAAAGGACTAACAAGGGATTTGATGAATAAGACATTAAGTAGAATGAGTCTCAAGCCTATACAAATTAATCACCATAGATGAAAACTCAATTCAATACTTAATACTATGTCAAGTCTTGTTTTCAATGAATCAAAGTACACCATTAATGTAATTGTAGTACTATAATTAATTATTTTGATCCCATATTTACTACTCATAATTTGTAAAGGGAAAATGAATTTTGAACTCTAAATAGACCTAGGAAAGTTCTTTATGGTTAGGGTACTTAGAATGTCCTTACATGGATATAAAATGTAGGTCATTGCAATTAGTTAAAAGACTTGACTTTAAAATATCTATGAAAAGGATATAAATACAAGGCCTTAAATGTGTTAATCAAATTAATGAAATTTTCATTGTTATAAAATCATTTTCATGAAATTCTTGTATTATTTATTAACTAAATTGTATGGTTTAAAACTTATTTACTATAATATTTAAATTTATGGTTATAAATAATTCAATATGGATTGATTTAATTTTAAAATATTGTTATTTATGTTTTGAATTTCAAAATTATTGAATAATCACTATGTTTTCAATTCTTCGAAAATGACAAGGAGATTTTTTATGCTGTAAAAAAATGGAAAAAGAAAAAAAGTAGAGAAGGGTTGCTCATTTTAAGTTTCAAACTGCTCTTGGGAAAAACAATCCAAAGTTGTGTCTCATTCAAATCCATGTTAAAGAGGACTTCAAGAGGCACCATAACCATTGGAATAAGTGTATTTTGCGGTGGGTGGTAGTTAACATAATTAACTATCATATACATCTTTTAATTTAAGTGAAGGAAAATGAGTTGTATCTAATACGTTTTCAACTCATGACCATCCAAATGGAAGGGTGAATTGCTAATCTATAGACTAAGTATATTGGAAAAGTTCTATATATGTGACATTAAATTTTACATAAAAGATTGGTGCCTCCCTTATTATTATGAAAAAAGATATATTGTCTTTGATTTATTGTAGAAAAAACTATTAGACAATTTAAAGAGTAATTTTAAGAAATTATAAACTTTAAATGAGGCTTTATTCGAGTAATATCATTTGTAAGACGACTTAGAGCAATTCATAAATTTTACATTAATGATAACAGCATTTGTAAGACGACTTAGAGCAATTCTACAATTTTCAATTTTGGCCAACTCTCGGTTTTAACACCCCCATTGTCTTTTTATCCAACACGAGTTGCCAGTGGTTCAAGTATTGGACTGGAGCCTTAAAGTTTAGGAAATTTTCGTAAGACAAAACCTTGAGTAATGATTGTGGGTGCATCTTATCATTCTTCTTGTGTGGAATTATTTTCATGGATCATTCGCTAATGTTGCAAAAAAGCAATTATTCATTTTTACTTGACCATTTTATTTTTCATAAAGTAGAGGAAAATAATTAAGCAGCATTTTCTCTCTTTTTTTTTCTCCCAATGTCATCCTTTGATAATTTTTCAAGAAGATTATGAGAAAACCTAAGTTGTTTAAGTGCACAAATGAAAGTTTTATAAATCTTCCCAAGCCCTTGCCTTTGAATTGGAGTTGAAGTTTTGAAGACTTCCTCATCCAAGCTTAGGAGTGTGGTTTCAAGTAGTAGAGTTTGATTTGATCATCCCTAAGAATGATTAATTGTCTTGTACTCAAATTTTTTTTCCTTTGCCTTTTTTTTTCATAAAAAGAAAAAGACAATATTTGTTTAATTTATGCTAATTAATTCAAGGAACTTTTTCATATCTATTTTGAATGTCTTCTTATCTTAAAAGGGAGTCAAAGGTAAAAGAGAGTACAAATTAATGTAAGACATAAGAAAACAACAAAGAAAAATGTTCATGTTATTAAAAATATAAAATTCTCATATTGTCTAAATTTAAAGACCTCTTGTATTGTCATTAATTGAAAATTTTAGGTGGATTTGATATTTTAAATTATTATTTACATTAAATCAAAATTTAGTTTATCTTATTATTTATACATATAATTTAGTGGTTTGACTCTTACCATATTTTTATTTGAATTAATTAAGTCATAGAGAGTTATAGTACTTGAGTTTAGTCCATTTAGTTTAATTTTATTATCTCATGTGTTTATTGGATATGTTAAAATATAGAAACGTTAAATGATTTATAATGTTTATAAAGTTTTATACCTATTAGTTTGATTTAAAAAAAAATTAAAATTTTAAAATGTTATTTGACATTGTATTAGAATTGATTTATAATTTGATTTGTTTTCCATAATCTTCAATTTAATTAATTGAATTTAATAGTAATGAGACATAATATTTATATTTTATTTATTCAATTTTGATTTAGTAAATTAAAATTAAAATATAAAAATTTTTTATACTATTAAAATATATAAATTTTATTTAATTTATAATATTTATAAAGTTTTATACTTATTATATTAAATTTTCAAGTGAAACTCAAATTCTAAAAATTATTTGACATTATACCAAAATCTAATTTATTTTTTTATTTATAATTTTTTTCTTAGTGATTCAATTTTATTTTATTTTATTTTTAATATAATTAATTAAGTATAGTGTGAATAAGTTTAATGACTAAGTATAACCTATTTAATTTGGTTTAATATATATCAAGAGAAAATATTATGAATATAAAATTTTTCATAATAATAAAATATAAAAAGAAAAAGTAGATGTTAAATGCTGGACAGGATCTACCTTTGCTTTTCCTAAAGTACATTTGCTTTTACCATATGGTATTACAATAGTATGCAAGTAAAAGTAAATTCCCCACTGAAAGATCTTTTGTCTTAACTTTTCCAACTTTCCACCTCACCAAGCATTCAAAGTGATTCTCCTTGCCTACAAAAGGGACTCAACCATTTGTAATAAAGCAAGCCTTTAGAAGTAGCACTTCTTTATAAACTTCTTTTATAAGAGTCAAAAGTTCTATAGAAGTCTTCCTTATAAGTTTCTTACAAGTTTTAATAAATTTAAATTCAAACTTTATTTTACATTCTGTATTTTCATTTAAACAATTTTTCAAACTATAGTATATAGGTTGGAAACTAATAACTATTCTTAAGGAGTTTGCTTTAGAATGCCTTCTAGTTTAACAATGTCACGTACTATAAATTTTATCAAAATTTTTCACTCTTGCACTCCCATCCTAATCCTATGTTGAAAGTGGTATTAGAGCCAAAGGTTTTGTTGTTAAGGAGAGAAGGAAGGTATACATAACTATAAAAAGGAAAGAAACCAAGTGTGAGAACCAAAAGGTTAAGCATAAGTGGAAAGGAACCAAATAAGGGTGTTCTAGGCAACAAGTCCTAAGAAAGGTAATAAGACTGTTGGCAAGCCCGTAGGTAAAGAAATCTCCACAGAACCTTTATTAGCTCTAACTATAGGTTTATCTCTATTTTAGTAAGTATGTCTATTCTTTTTCATCCTTCTACATCAAAACATGACTCTGAGGCTTCTTCCTTAGGTGTCATCAATCAAGAAGAATTCCTAATTGAAAACTTTGATAAATCTATTGATATATGAAAAATTCTAAAACCAAATGAAAAACAAATCTACCAAACTAGTCAATTTAATCTTCTCCATAAAATTGACTACACCATCGAAATTGAGGAACGTAACTATCATTTATCTAGCCCTGTTGAAATAGTAAGACTTTTGTCCTCTATCTCTATCTAACATCATAAAAAACATTATAGTTACCTCTATCTTGGTCTTGTCTAGGTAGGTATCAAACCTCTATCTCGTGAAGGGTTAAATGCTTCTATTCTAGTTATTGTTAGAGATTGTCATCTTGTAAACTTCGATGATTCTCTCTTAGGCATCATAGAATCAAGTCTGTGTTTTGGTCCAATTTATTTTAATTGTTATCTAGATTTCATAGTTTCTTTGCATAATAGGAATATACTTAATGTTCTTACTCTACAAATCAAAGTCCATAGCAATAAATTTGTTGAAGGATATATTCCAATTAGCATAATGTATCAAATCTAATACAAGGCTATGAAATCATCATTCAATGTAAAAGCCATTCACCAAGAAGGTGTTAAAGGAGAAATAGTTTTACGGCAAATTGACATGCGAAAAGCCAACCTTCAAACACCCAAGTACATCAAATGGCATGAGGTATGTTTCCTTAAAACCTAGAAACATGAAAATGCTATCACACCAAAACCACTTGTGGCAATGGATGTCAATAGGATAACATAACACTATAATGGAAGTGTTAGTATATCTTTTGCTAGACATTCAATGAGCACTAGATCTAAATCTAGTAAGGATGAAGATCTTGATTCAAAAATTGCAAATTATCTACAAAGAAGTCAGTCTATGAGACACCTTACTAGTCTTACTAGAATAGGGAGTTTACAATCTAACCTTGTAGGTATAGATTTATGTAGACAAGTACCACAAATTGCTTGCACGTCTTCTCAAATAGGATCTTTGGAATCCCTTGGAGCATCAACATCCCAAGTTTAATAGAGTTTAAGGTACACCATTAGCTCAATTTTTTGGACAAAGATTTGGAAAAACCTTTTGAAATTCAAAAAGAAGTTTTAAGAAAAAAATTTTATAGTGATTAGAATAAAGAAAAATGTGAATGGATTTTAAAAATTTTTCAAAATGAAAAATGTATGGAAGTCCAACAAGATTATTTTGATTGGATGACTAGAGAAAACAAAACATGTTTTGTTTTTTGACTGGTTTGATAAGTACTACTTTTAAAGGGGATATGAATATCCTTGGACTTCCTACATAAAGGAAGATAAAATCTAGGCTCAAATTGAATCACAACAATGGGAGTTAATGAATGGCTTAAAAGTTAAGTCTATTCATCCTCCACCATGTGAAATTCAATTTAAGCACAAAGGGACTTATGTTTTGGCATCACCATTTAAGGTACAAAGAGAACATGAAGATTTTTCTTCAAAAAATATTCAAAAATTAATTGAACAAAATAATTATACAAACAAAATTTTATAGAAATTAGCAACCAACTTTCTAATATGGATGCCACTATTTCAAACTTCTTTGTCCAAAAAGAAATTTCAAAATTAGAAACTAGTGCTATGAAGTTTTAAAAACTTGTTTTTAAACCTTTTCAAATTTCAAATAATGCTTCTAATGAATTTCACCAAGCTTCGATGGTCAAACTCCAAGCTTTACAAGAAACTAAAACTAATGCCTCCTCAAGTAAAGCCATACAGACCCTTCAAGGATCTGGATCTAGCAGAATTTCATCTCAAATATTGATTTCAAATACAAAATCTCTTAAGATTCAACATATCAAAGCTAAACCTTTAAGGACATCCATAAGGATGTATTACCTTAAGCCAATTGCCCCAAACCTTGTCTTTGAAGAAAAGCCAACTTTTCTTTAAGCAAAATACAATTCCAATTCAGTTTATGAATCGAACATTGATGGGTATTCAAAATATCAGATTTTGAATCCTTCAGCAAATGACCATGGTGTTTAATGCTTATCAGACCCATAGCCACACATATGACCAAAACATTGCTGAAATTTTCATTGCAGGGTAATCTGGCCAACATAAAGGCTAGTGGGATCATATTCTCACTATCATTGACCACACCATAATTTTCCATGCCATCAAGAGAGATATTCATGGTGAACCTCTTCTTGATGAAAATGACAGGACTATTCCTGTTGTGGTGGCAAGTCTCATTTTTGCCATCACCAAACATTTTATAGTCGATCCTTCTTACCTAAGGGATAAGACTATAGAGCTCTTATCTAATCTTAAATGCAAATATTTGCACAATTTCTATTGGTACAAAGATATGATTCTAACTCATGTCATGTAGTGGGAAGTTGCAAACCAAGTCTTCTGGAAAGAAAAATTTCTGGTTGGCTTACCCAAGCTACTTGGTGACAAGGTAAGATCCAAACTGTAAACTTAGTACAATGGTCAAATACCTTACCATCAACTGGCCTATAGTGAACTAATCTGTTTTGTTTAGAAAGAAGGATTGCAAAATTGTGCAGATATCAAACTTCAAAGACAAGTTAAAAGGGAGCAAAAGTAGACTTGGAAGGAACTTGGATCTTTCTGTGCCCAATTTGATGATAACCTCTACCAAAAGGAAAAAGTTAAGAGAAAATGCAAACCCATTACCAAATCCATAAACCCATATTATAAAAAATCCAAACCTAAGCAGTTCAAACAAACTTCTGAGCTTAAGTCAAAAATTAAACCCAAGAAATTTAAACCAATATAAGCCTAAATGACTAAGTACACCTATCATAGGTGTGGCAAACTAGGTCATTTAGCCCATTACTACAAACTAGACACAAAACTCCAAACACTTGATCTAGCAGAAAATGTCCAAGCCCAACTCCAAGCCTTATTGATTGAAACTTCAAAAGATAGCACCCCACAACTATCTTTTAAGAATGAAGCTGGACTCCAAATTAATGAACTTAGAACTTCATCTTCTAAAACAGAAACTAGATCTGAAGAAAAAGAGGTATGTGTCATAATGTGTGATCAAGAACAAATTTTAGAAATACTTGACTTATTAGGTAATGACCATGCAAAGGCCTTGTTTCTACAGAAGCTTCTTGAAAGCCCATTTTCTTCTTCAAACCCAAACACCTTGCTATAATGTATCTGGGCTCCTTATAATCTCAAGGATGTCCTAAAACAATTTGACCAGCCCAAAACCAAGCTTGTTACTTTAACAGACTTGAAACAAGAAATAAACTAGATCAAACATGAAATCCATGAACTCAAAACCTAATACTCAAAAAGACCATCAAATGCTAATGACCCTATTAGACCTAGTTAACCCACAATCTACCAAAAATTTGGACCAACCCAAGACCTCCAATGCACCCTAAGCAAATGTTGAAAATTTGGAAAGTAATAAATTTTTTTTTAATAGAAATCATTACCCAAAAATGGCTTGTTAAAATCTAATTAAAAATTGCTAACCAATTTTCTTTGGAGACCATAACTCTTTTAGATACTAGTGCAAATCTAAATTGTATTCAAGAAGGACTTGTCCCAACGAAGTTTTTCAAGAAAACTACAAAAGGATTAAAGTCATCAAGCATCCTCTGATTGCACGTTAACTATAAACTCCCTGAGATATAGGTTTGCCAACAAGGAATTTCAATTCAAACTTCCTTTGTCCTTATCAGAAACCTCAAACAGAAGGTAATCCTTAAAAACCCTTTCTTAAATTTAATTAACCCTTTTCAAGTAACTAGCCAAGGAATTCATAATACTATTCTTGGTCAACCTATTACCTTCCATTTCATTCAAGAACCTTAGACTAGAAATTTAAATATTCTCAAAAATTTGTCTTTTAAAAAATTAGTAATAATTAATCTTTTATTTCAAACAAAACAATCTCATCTTCAATCTTTAAAATTTGAAGTATCTTTCAAACAACTTGAACAACAATTTTTTTCTTCTATTATTCAACAAAAAATTCAAATTTTAAAAACCCAAATTGAATCATCAATTTATTATGATGTTTATAATGCCTTTTAGTTTCATCAACAATATACGGTTACTTTAACTTATGTTAAAAATTTTGATTAAAAGAATATTCCAACTAAAGCTAGACTTATTCAAATGAACTCCAAGTTGGTTAAACATTGTAAACAAGAAAATGATGACCTTTTACAAAAAGGGATCATTTGTCTAATTTAATCACTATGGAGTTTTGCCACTTTTTACGTCAACAAAATTGTAGAGCTAGAACGTGGCGTTCCATGATTAGTAATCAATTATAAACCTCTAAACAATTTGTTGGAATGGATCTGATATCCAATTCCAAATTAAAGGAATCTGTTACAAAAGCTATTAAGGCCTAAATCTTTTCAAAATTTGACATAAAGTCGAGATTCTAACAAATCCAGATTCATGAAAATGACCTTTATAAAACAACTTTTATTGTTCCATTTGGACAATATGAATGGAATGTAATGCCATTCAGCCTAAAAATGTTCCCTTTGAATTCCAAAGGATTATGAATGAAATTTACTTGCCTTACATGCATTTCATCATTGTTTATATTGATAATGTTCTAGTTTTCTCTGAAAATCTAGATTAGTATTTTAAGCATATATGAAGTTTCATTCATGCCACCAAAAAGGTCAGCCTAGTCATTTCCAAGTAAAAGCTTGATCTCTTTCAAACTAAGGTAAGGCTCTTAAGACATTCCATCCAACAAGGTATGATTACTCCTTACTATAAAGCCTTAACCTTTGCTAATAACTACCATGATGGAATCTTAGATAAAACTTAAATCCAACATTTCCTAGGATGTTTGAATTATATCTCTGATTTCTATCTCAAACTTAACCTTGTCTGTAAGCCTCTTCATGACAGGTTATCCAAACAAAAGTCTTCCTAACCTTAGATTGAGGAACATATAGCCATGGTAAGGGAAATTAAAAGACAAGTTAAAGAGTTACTTTGCCTATACATAGCTAACCCTAACCTACCTAAGATTGTTGAAACAGATGCACTTGAGCTAGGTTATGAAGGAGTGTTGAAATAGGTCAAAGGTCAATAGGAGCAACTTGTTTATTTTACATTAAAACATTAGAATGATTGTCAATGATGGTATTCCACTATTAAAAAGGAAATTTTAGCAATTGTTTTATGCATTTCCAAATTTTAAAATGATTTGTTAAATTAAAAATTTTTATTACAAATTGATTATTAAGTGGGAATTTTGTTTTACAAAAAGTTGTTCAAAATCTTGCATCAAAATAGAATTTTGCATGATGGTAAGCAATTTGAAGTATTTTTGATTTTGAAATTAAGCATATTAAAGGTTCTTCTAATTCTTTGCCTAATTTTCTTACAAGGGAATTTTTGTAGGGAATTCAGACACCTTAAAACCCCACTAAAAATGCCCAGAATATCCAAAAAGAAGAACCAAGGCCAATAAAACCAACAAACAAACAAACCAAAACATGGGTTGACATGTTCAGTCACCTAGCTTGAGCCCATCGAACTCCTAGAATATCAAAAGCCCACGCAAACAAGCTATAAACATTGATGATTCCTATGAGTTTTTAGTTCCAAACTTACCCAAATTTGAGGACCTAAGTCCTAAAACCCAAAAGCTCCTACAAGCCTAGTTTAATAAAGTCTATGAAGATAGATCTACTGCAAAATCTAGAAGATGGCCCACTTTATCATCTTTTTCCCCAAAAATTGCAACAATCAAAGTATTGTCAAAAGGAAAATAGGTGGTTTCACCACCATGACCAAAATAGAAGAAGTCATCTCCTTCTAAACAAATGATGGTTTTACCATCAACCTCCAAACAACAACAGGTGATCATAGTTTCATCGTCCCTTATAAAAATTTATTTTCAAAATTTACAGGTGGTTATTTCTATCACCCCTCAAAAACTTTCAAAAAATTTTCAAGCATACTTTAGAAAACCTAGTCTTTAAAATATTGAACTAACTGAACATGGTTTTTACCATGAAGATCCCAAAATCTTAGCCCAATGTCTCTTCAAGACTTGAGTGTACAAACCTTAGGACTCCAAGAAAAACTGCCAATTCTATGAAGCCATATTGATTGATACTCAATTAATAAAAATTAGACACCATTCCCAAATTGATGAATATGCTTACTTAACCATCCAAATTCTCAAAATCATTTAGCTAAATAAATGGCCTAGCCATCCTCCAAATATCCTTCAAAAATCCTGTTTACCAAGCCTTTTCCTTTACCTAGTATTTTTCTTATTAGGATTTCAAATAGGCATGGTATAATACATTTTAGTTTGAAAATTCACAATTTCAACATTCCTGGTTATTCTTCTGGGAAAGTCAAAATTGTATTAGGTTTCCCTTATGGTTCATTCAATGGTGGTCATGATTTAGCCCAGTCAAACAAATCTTCCCTGAACTTATCCAAGAAGGAATTAACATTTTTTAAGCTCGATATGTATTTGATATTGCAATGAAGGGCATACTTAGAAGAGTCAAGAAAGTAAGATGGGAGATTAAGGAGGGGAAAGATCCTAGTTTTGGTTTTGTAAAAGAGAATAGTTGGAAGCTCAAACATTTTTAGTGATTGGGAAAGAAGATGAATGGGGTCATTTCTTTGGAAAAAGAGAGAGCGAAAGATATCGCAAGCACAAGCATAGGCACAAACAAACTAATTCTTTGTAATTGTAAACATGTTTAGAGCATTTGACCCAAAAATCATTTTATTTCATTAGAACCAACTAGCACTAAGAGACAGTTCAATCTAGGCTTAGGTGATTTTCCAATACTTTAGTGAGCATACATAAGTTTGGTGTCGCTTCATGCAACTTACCATTAGGGATTTTTTTTTTGTTTTTTCATTCATTTACTTATCTATATGTTACTAAAAAATGGTAGATGTTTATAGTTAATGTTTTTATGGTCATTATGCAACATGTATGCTTCATTTGGTAATGCATTTTAAACTGTGTTGTAATGAGTTAAAGTATTTTAAAATTAAAGTACAATTAAAATATTATTTGATTATATCATTCAAAATCCTAGTTTTGGAAAACTAACGATGAAATGTTTTAAAAATCATACTTATCTCAATTTGTAGAGTCATTGTGGTTCTTACATTTTGTAAGAATTATGATCATAAATTTTTTATTTAAGGTTTTTAATGTAAAATTAGTATTTTTTAATATTTGATAGTTATAATAGTTATTCTTTTTATTTTATTTTAAAATAATTATTATTTCTTAAAAATTACTTTAATTATTGTTATTTTAAAAAATATTTTTTTTTATTAATTTAAAAACTAATATAATATGTTTAATATTAAATGTACAATTTTAAATATTAAAATACTAGTTATATTTTTAAAAAATAAAATAATTTTTACATCATATTTTTATGTTCAATTTATAAACTAATAGTTATTTTAATGACATTTTTACCAAATATTTATAATTTTTTACCAATTTTTTTTTCATAGTATTTTTTATTATTATTATCAAGTAACATGTAATTTTTAATAATAATATTTTTACTCTCAACACTTTTGTTCATAACACTTTATTTCAAGTATTACTAAATAGAGCTATATGTTACAGTTTTACTATTTAATACATATTAGCCAGTTAATTCACATAAGTGAATAATATTTAAAATTTAAACCTTCAAATTTTTAATTTTTAGAATGAAAAAGATAAGAAAAAAAAGGCAAAAAAAGAGAGTGGATTTACTTAGCTAGCAATTTTTTTTATCCTTTAGACGCATCTAAATTTTCTAGTTATGATCTAATAGAAGAACATGCCATCTTTATTTTTGTTTTGAACATTTCACTATACACTACTAACCTTGTACTACCTTTCCATGGATCAAATTGACTTTTAGGTGGTCATTGATTAACCCAAAACATGTAGCCCTATCAAATAGAATGTGTATAATTCAAGTCTTTAGGAGAAGAGGAGATTTCATCCTTTTTTCAATTTTTTCTCCTCTAATCATTATTTGTAATTCAATAGTCATAAATTTATTATGCATAATTTAATAGTTATGTGCTCAACCAATTAAGAGATAGCTAAATCATATTTTTCAAAAATGCCAAGATATATTAGCATATTATGTTTTTATTGTCGTATGTAATTGGTCTTGGATGTTTCAACTTATGTTTGTTTACTTATATGAACATACTTAATATTTCATGCATGCAATTATTAGTAAAATACAATGTTTATTTTTAAAATGTTTGTAGAAATGATAAGGTTCTAAATAGACTTTAAAAACAATGTTTGAAAAATAAATATACTTTATAAAAATAATTGTGATGAAATTATAAAAATTAGATACTTATTATATCAAAGTATAATTCCCAATATTATTGTATTGATTACATATAGATAGTTAAGTAATTAATAAATGATTTTCCATCCTAAAGTAATTATTAGAGAATGTTCTATTGTTCTTAATAAATATTGATTTGAGAAATCCTTACATAAGATTGAATAATGATTATAAATGGTTGTGATATCCTTAATATAATCAATTGTTATAATATTATTTGAGAACAAATATGATTAAACAATATAGAGCAAGTACTAATTTCATACTTAATATCTAATTAGGGTATTAGTATGACAACATAATTAAATTACAATAAGAGACCATGTACTAAAAAGATTAGTCAAACCACTTTTATAGTCCTAATATTAAGGTAATCATAACATCTGTCTAGACATTAATCTTGATTTATTGATATAAATTAATTAATTAGAATATTAATGATAAATTAAAAGGGTTTAATTTATCTATTTTTTTGGAATTATAATTTATATTCATTGTCTACATGTTAAGATATTAATGGATTACATACATAAAGAAAAATGATGAGAAACATAAAAAGAGATTAAGTTATAATTGATTAAAAGTTTAAGAAAAATTTGTGGTCAAAATATAGTATTTAAAATTATAGGAACTAAAGTGTAATTTATTAGAAGTTAATACTAGGCCTTACATAGCCAAAGTTTTCTATAAATAGAACCTTATATGGCCAACCAAATTGATTCTTTTGAGCAAGCACTCTCTTTTGGTTAGCCCTTTTATCTTTTTATTCCTTTAAAAGTGTTTATGTTTTTAAGAATTATCTCTACAGTTTCTTGTGTGCATAATATTAGAGGCCAAACTTTTGGATAGTAATGGTTTGCAACAACTTATCAATTTGACTTGAAAAAGACAAGAAGACTTGATTGATGGGTAACCATCTCATCTTTTAGTATAGTTGTAATTAAGTTTAACAACCAATTGATGTATTTGAGGGATTCAAAATTTTAAAATATCCTTATCACTATGTATTTATTGGATAAACCTTCATTTAATTCCCAATAGTAGTATTAGAGTCGATTTGCATGTTAAATATAAGACCAAAAGAAAAGGAGTTATCTTAATATAAAAGGAGGGATGTAAAGGAGAATCATAAAAGAGAGAAAGGATTAGAAAAAAAGAGAAGAAGAAAGCTAAGAAAAAAGAAAAAGGAGAAGGTAATAGGGTTTAATTTGATATATATTTTCATCTAATTTTGCTCTTAAGTTTGTGTGATTATTTGCATTTATGTTTTATTTTATGCATATTTTACATACTTTTATTTTTATTTTTTTTCTTGTAAGAGAGGAGTTATGTAAATATTTCAAATGAATGTGTCATCAAATGGAAGAAATATTGATGGAAGAGTAAGAAGAAAATAAAAAATTCATCGACAATATTCTTGACCTGATTTGGAGTTGTTTTTGAAGTGGAGTCCTACCTTTATTTAAAAACCAAATCTAATGATGATTATATGCCATTATTGATTGAGTACTATTTTGTATTTTGGGCATAACTTTCATTTTAGAAGTTCAAATTGAGTTATTATTGTGATTAAGAAAATTAAAGAAATAAGGCTACAATTTTTTAGTTAATGTAGAACTTTGATTTGGTTTCTAAATATAGAAACATTAGTTAGAAGTTATAGGCCATAAATTTTTTTAAAGGTTAAATGGACATAGGAATTCTTAACTTATCAAAATATACGAGGAGACAAAAAATCAATAGAAAGATAAAGGAGAGAAAGGGATGAAAATAAGAGACTAAAAGGAGAAGGAAAGTGCAAAATAGTAATCCATAAGTTTGGAGAAAGAAGGGAAATAGATTTGACTTTGAGTTTAATCCTCAAACACTAAGTTTTGTTTGATTTTTATTACTTATTCCTTGATGCTCAATGGGTTTCATTTTTAAACTTAATGGATTTGTTGAACTTCATTATAACTAGCTAAATTATTTTAAGGTAAGGTTTATATGTAATTTGATCTTTAGATTATGTGATTAATTATTTTTTTAATTCAAGACCCTTTTTTTGTTTTGTTATTTGTATGTAGAGTTATATTATCAAACTTAATGCTTTAAGAGTTTGACTACCTCTTGCATGATCTTGTGATCCATAAATAAACTTGAGAAAGAGTTATATGAATCAGATCAATTGTAATATTAACCATGTGTTATACAATGAGATCAAGACACAATTAGGATCAAATGTGGTAATTGAAGAAGAGAAAAGGGTTAGGAGTCCCCTTTCTTATATTTGAGATTTCATAAAACATTATACTTGTTTTCTTGTTTAAAATAACATAAATTCTTGATTAATTTAATAGACAATGAAGGGATTAACTTGACTTAAGAAAGGTAGTTAATTAATTAGGAAAAATTTGCCATCACATGTAATAATTTTTAATAAATCTTAATTTTTGGTTTTGCTCTTAGATTGAATTATTTAATTTATTGCATTACTTGGATTGAATGAAATTTAAACCCTAGTGTCCTAATATCTATAGTTTCTTTCCACTTGGAAATTGAAAATAATTTATGTAGTTAATTCAACTTTGGTTAGATTAGAATTGTCTTAATAGTATCAAATAGTCTTCATGGGAATGATAATCTATTCATCCTATATTGCATAATCAATTAGGTATATTAGCCTAAATTTAGTGCATAATTCAAAAATCATGCTTTTAGCGTTGTTGCTAAGGACTAGTCATCTACATTTTGAACACTAACAATCTAGCTTTGGATTAAATTATTAATTTGTAGTGTTAATTATTTGCTTTAGTTTTCAAAGTTTTTATTTGGTCTACTTTTGTAGCTTGGTTATTCCATTTATTTTTAGTTTACTTGGTTTTAATTCTAGGTTTATAGGCATGGTAATGCATAACCCATACTAGTGGTGAGAACTTGCAACTTTTGACTATAAGATAGAGAGAACAATTAGAAAATTTTTGACTCCAAAAGAGAAGAACATTATGGCACAAGAAAAGGAGGTAGAAAAAAATATGAACAGCCCTCAATTCATATGCTAAACCATCTTTAGAAAGGTTGACATCATGCCTTACTAGGCTAGAAATCCAATCTAACTCCTTTGATCAAGCTGCTTATCAATTAAATGATCTAAATGAGTGTTCCATTAATGGTTTACCTAATGATGATCCCAATTCTGATATTGCTAAGTTAAAATTTGTGATACTTTTAAGTATAATGGTGTGAGTAATGATGTTATTAGGCTTAAAGTATTTCCTTTTCCATTGTGTGATAAATTAAGAAGTTAGTTTAACTCTCTTCTTGTAGGATCTGTTAGTATTACTACTTGTGATTCAATGGCATAAAAAATTTAAGCTAAAATTTTCTCCTTTTAAAAAGACAAAGATAAGGAGTCATATAACTATTTTTACGTAATTTGATAACGAGTCATTATATGAGTCAAAGCTCTCATAAGTGTTTTTCTATACTTTCCTCTCTTGTTGATGCTAAGCTTTGGTTGCTCACATTACATATTTATAAGCTACAAGTTATGGTAGTTAATACACTTAACTACTTAAGGACATGAATGATATAACTACTAAGTCAATCAAGCATCCCTTACTTTTAAAAGCACTTCCTCATGATCTTTGGCCAATAATGTCTCCATGTCTTCGTGTGCTTGACGAGTGTTTACCACCTTATTGTGGCTTCATCAGGACATTAGAGAAATCACCCATGTACTTCTTCTTTCATGCTAAACAAGCTGCACACTTGTGTTGGCAAAGACTTCATCTTGGCTACCTAATCAGCCCTTTAACAACATATTCCCATGATTTTGTAGAGCATACTGAACATTATCCCTCTTTTTGTGGTCTTTGATTCACATACTAACTTGCTTTACACTCCACGCCTTCACCTTATTAGCCATCCCATAATTAAATTGCAAATGGTTAGTCCAAACTTAAATTGTGCACTAATATTTCAATGATGCTTGAGCTAGTTCTTAGCTCACTTATAAACCAATTCACAATTAAACCACACATTGTTAGTTTGAACCTTAACCTAAGTGCTGACATAGTAGCTAACTTCTGTGTGAGAGATGCATTACCCCTTTAAAAAGTATTAAAAAATTTGACCCTTTAGTGGTAAGAGACATTGTCTTGCTTAAGCCATCACACCTTATGTTAGAACATACTTCCCCTCTAAAGAGCATTAAGGAATCTGACCCTTTACTAGTAGGAAACATTGCTTTATTTGACCTATCACACATGTGCTCTAGCCCCCAAATCTTTAGTAACTTAACATCAGTGCCATAACCCATAACTTAACTTCTACCTAGCCTTCCTTGTCTTGTTACCATGAACATTGACTCTATGTTCACCTTACCTCCTTGATGTGCTTGACTCATGCCAATCTTTGTGCCAAGCATTGGTGAAAGATGGCACTAATTGGTAAGGTGAACTAACTTTCTTGCTTTTGCTTCTTAAACTCTAAGCTAACCAAATAGTATATTAAGTCTAAGAAGAACAAAATCAACAATTAGGGTAAGGAAATGAGTAAAGTGTTGTCTAAAGGTATTTAGCTAAAAAGGGAAAATAGAGATTGTTGAAAGAAAATGCAATTCTAAGGGGTGAATAAAATATAAACTAGTGTTATATAGTTGTATATTATTCATTTGTGTTCCTTTGATTAACATTGTGTTGTGTTTTAATTTTGGTGAAAGGGCGACCTCATGTTTTTGCTATAGTGTTTTTATTACTATAATGTTATCAATTGTATGACACATTTATTATTTTACTTTTGTAATTGTAAATGTTAACTCAATTGGTTCAAATGTGGATAATGGCTATTTGTTGATCATAAATGAATTAAACTAATGATTATTCTAACTCTTAGAATTTCAAGGAGGTTTTACCCTTTGGCACAAATGTCCCCAATGCTCAATATAGAGGAAAGACTACAATAATGGATATTTTAGATTAACTTCCAACTATTACACTATTGAAAGGGAAAATTCCACTCTTTATCATATAAGAAAAGACGTTCTAGAATAGGAATTCATGATTTATAACTTTTTTTATGTTTTTTGTCTCTTTTATTTTTTTCTTGGATAAAGAAAATTAGGATGGGAAAGTATCACTTTGGCTTTCCTTTTATGAGTTTTGGTAAGGGTGAAGGTCTTTAAATAATTTATTTATTAGATAACAAGCCACAAAATAAGTGTTATAATGGGTAATAGATCCTTCTTTGGCATAGTCTAACATTATAAACATTGAATTCTTAAACACCCTTTAAAATCACAAATTAATGTGTGTTTAATGGTTACACTATCACAAAATATAGAAAGCATCTACTATGTCTAATACATCATAATTCCTAATCATTTCAAAGATACAATCTTTAATTGTTTCAAAAGTACAATCCTTAATTGTTGCAAAAGTATTAACTAATTGCTAACTTAACAACACATTTTAGTTAAGGTTTCTAGATAATTGTTACCTAGTGCTTTCATTGTGCATATTAGTGTCACATAATATCTGATCTAACTAAAGGGGCTATTTTTTTGTCTATGAGTTTGTACAACAATTGCTAGGACTTAGTTGGCACTAAACACTAATGTTTTGGGATGATATAAAGACATCTAAAATTATAATACAAAGTTGTTAATCAAGGGTTAAGAACAAGTAATTAATTCTTAATCAAGCTGAAAGAGACCTGTTATTGGCATATGTACTCTCAATGTATTGTTCAAGTACAATAGAATTATAAAAATGTTGGTCATGCTCTTTTGTAATGTCAGTATCTTTAGTACACTATTGTCCATGACAAGCAATTTGACTTTATTGATGACCTTCCTATTCACCAATTATATTATAAATAGAAGATTGTGTCACAATTCCACCAATAAGACAATTTGCACCCTCAACTTCATTTTGTACATACCTAACACTTTTCCACACATCCTTAGTTCCACCATCAAGCTCTTCTAGCTCAACACCACCAACATGTGGAATATCCTTAACAATGGCAAATACAAGTTCATCAATCTCAAGTAGAACATTGAGATTAATAATCTCATTTACCTAAATCTCATTAACTCATAAATTAAATTTTATAGTCCTTAAATTCTAAAACTCAAATAAAAAGGCTTAAGAAAAGTGTGGGTTATCACTCTCTTTGAAATAGTCTTAAGAAAGTAATTAGCTCCTATTGCTTTTTGCTCTCTTTCAACTTTCAAAGATCATATGGTCCTTAAAACAATTGTCTCTCACATTTTTGTTTTTATTTCAATCACTCTCTATCTTACTCAAGAATTTTCTCTCATAAACACTTCTCTCTTTTATTGTTATGAATGACTATTTATTCTTATTTTCACAAAATATTTTCCTATAAAGAGAAACTAACTAAGGTATTTTATTTTGTTTATTTATATTACAATTATAATTTTATATTTACTTAATTAGGTTTATCTTTTATGTTTAATTAAATTCCCATTTCAAAATTACATGTTTTAATGTTTTCTTGATTTTTTTTCATCAAATTATTATATATAATATATTAATGGGTTATTACCTTTTGGATTTCAAGTAGATTTAGGTTTGGGCTTGGCCTAATTGAGATATGATGCTTTGTTATTGTTGTCTTTAGTACACCTTAGCTTCCTTCTCTTATCAATGTGCCTTATTAGCAACATAAATGTTTTCTTTTAATTTGGTTTAACAGTTAGCTAGAATTGTTATAAAAATTTTTTAGTTTATTGATTTATTACTTTTGAAAGGTTAGATTAGATTTAACTTATCAGGAAAAATTAAAAATAAAATTATATTATAACCCCTTTTCATTTCACACAAGAAAACATCAAGACAGTCTAACCTTAAGA
Organism: Rhizophora mangle; assembly: GCA_037832345.1. Lineage (NCBI taxonomy): Eukaryota > Viridiplantae > Streptophyta > Magnoliopsida > Malpighiales > Rhizophoraceae > Rhizophora > Rhizophora mangle. The sequence goes on from JBAPLJ010001336.1 coordinate 65,857, forward strand.
ATGCCCAAAGAAAATCTTAGCCCTAAGTCATTTTTCTTTATAGGTTCTAGGGAGAAGAAGGGCATTCTTATGATGAATTCAAGAGCTTATGGTCTAATTTGAAGCCTTGAAGGCAAGATCTAATCTTGGACAAGGCATTAAAAGCAAAGAAGGCCATGGACTCCTATTTATTATTAATTTTTATTATGTTTTTTATTTTTATATTCCTTGATTATTTTTTAAAAAATAAATAAGGGAATGAGTGAGTTATATTTTTTTGAAAGTATTTTTTTTTTTAAAAAAAGAAACATTATTATAATTCTTCTTCTAGTCTTCAAAGGAAAAGAGAGAAGAAAAAAAGGCCTAGGGTTTGGATCTACTCTAATGAATAAAGGAGACATTAATCTCCTTTTTTTTGTTTTAAAAAAAAAATCTTAGCTTTTATTGTTTTGTTACTTTTAGTTTTCTTAAAGAAATTTTTGGTTTCACTCTTTTTTGAAGTTTTAATGTTTGGACCCAAAAACTGAAAGAAAAGATTTGAAAGAATAAGTTCTTGTTGGCTTTGATTAGAGTTTGAAAAAACATGCCATTGTTACTAGAGATTTTTTTCGATTTGTATATAGGCTTGACCTATACAAAGAATGGTACTAGTAATGTGGTGCTTGGTGAGGAATTTCATGTTTAAGTTTTGTGGGGAGCGTGCTTAGTTTGAGTCATGTTTGCAATTTTGAGAAGGCTTAAAGTATTAATTCCAACTCAAGTTCTTGGGTTACAAGTTTGGAAAAGAGGGCGTGGAAGGGAGTTAGCTAGTTTAAATTAATAAGGTTTGATAAATCAATCTTTTATTTTTTTTGTATGAATTTTTTGACCTTATTACTCTTTTTATGTTTTATTAATTTTTTTTTTTTGATGAATGTTTTACATGTACTTGGATGATTTGAAAGAGGAGGGAACAGAAGGAAAGAGGAGATGGTAGCTAATGGTAGTAGCCACTTGTTGTCAATGATGGCTTTGGTGACTAGTTTATGGGAAAAATTGGATACAAAGTAAATACAAAAGGATGTAACTAGTAGGAAATTTTTGGTATCAAAATTTAACAATTTTAAGATGACTAATGGTGGGCCAATAATAGCATAATTTATTGAAATTTAAAAGATTCTAAATCATTTTTCATAATACAAAATGTCTAGGTGAAATTGTAATTGTGAATTCTAGTATTGATAAATTGCCACCTTTTTGGAATATTTTCAAGAGAAGCCTAAAATATAAGAAAAAGAATATATCCCTTGAAATTCTTGCTAACCATCTTCATGGAGTTAAAGAGTTTTTCATACAAGGTGGAAACAATAAGCATGACTCTCATGTTTTAAAGTTGTATGTGATTAAGAAATCACAATCAAGTGAGTCCACTAACAAAAGAAATAATTAATCTAATGATAACAAAAGAAAAACAAAAGGAAAATATAAAAAGGGCAAATGTCAATTTTTTTTAACAAAAAAGGGCACAACAAATATGAGTGTCATCTTTAGAAGAAAAAAAAAAAAGAAGGAAAAGAAACAATTCCCCTTAAGAGTAACAAATGAAAAATGATTCTTATGATCAGAAAGATCAATTCATTTGAGGATGATATTACTTAATAGATTGAATCTAATGTTGCCTAACATGTTTATGAGAACAAAAGTTACTTTAAAGTTATGAAACCAATAAATGGTGGTATTATTATATACATGTGAAATTCCATTATAGTTTTGTCATAAGAATTAGGGAGGTAAAAATGCAATTCACTTGTAAAAGAGTTATCAATTTTACAAATATATTTTATGTTCTCAAAGTTAAGAAAAATATGATATTACATAATCTTTTAAATAAACTTAGATTCAAATATGATATTACATAATATTTAAGACTAAAAACTTTAACCTTCCAAATGAAGTGTGTTTATGAGAAATGGTGATTTTTGTAATGACATGTTCAAACTTGTTGTTGTTGCTAATAATAATGTTAATGTTTATGCTTATATTGCTAAGCATTTTGTTGTATGGCATAATAGGTTAAGACATATAAACTTCCAAAGATTGCATGATATGGTTAAATTGAACTTGTTGCCATACTTTGATAAATCTAAAATCAAATGCATAACTTGTAAGCTAACAAAAATAATTACAATTCTATTTCCAAGCAGTTGAAGATCTTTACACATGTTAACGTTAATTTATAGTGTGTGTGATTTGCACAACACACTAATACTAGGAGTAAGGACATATTTGTGATATTCATTGATAAATACTCAAACTATTGCTATGCTTAATTAATGCATACTAAAAGTAAATCTTATGAAAGATTCAGTTAGTATAAAACTAAAATTAAATTGCAAAATAAAATTTTCATCAAATACTTGCTATTTAAGAAGGGAGCAAAATATTATGATATGATTTTTTTAAGTATATGAGAATTCTTCATGAAACTACTATTCCTTACACTCTATAACAAAATGATGTTGTAAATACAAAAAATGCATGCCAATAGAAATGATCAATGTCATGTAAGCAAATTCTAGCTTCAGTTAGGGATTTTGGGGTGAGGCATAACTTACAACATTCCATATTTTAAATATCGATCCCACCAAAAGTAACAAAACATCCTTATATAAGTTCTTGAATAAAAGAAAGCCTAACCTTATTATTTAAGAATTTGGTTTTGTAGAGCAATTGTTAGGTTTCCTCAATGAAAATTGAAAAAGTTGGCTCAAAGAGGAGTTGAGTCCATCGTTTTAGGATATGTTCACAACAATAAGACTTATCAATTAATAGTCAAAGAGCTTAACATCTTAATATCTATTAAAATAATCATTAAATTGATAAATGATATTTTTGATGAAAATAAATTCATATTAGTTTCTAACATTCCAAAATAGAAACAAGTTCTTAATAATGAAAATGATGCTTTAGCAAATAAAAATAAAAATTATTAGGAGCAAAAGAGTGAGGGAAGTAAAGACTTTTGGTTATGATTTCTTTGTGTTCGTAGTTAAAGGGACAAAAGGATTAGTATGTAATGAAATTCCATATTGCTTACTGATGATCATCTTAAGACATTTGATGAAGCAATGAAATTGCAAAGATTCTCAGTACCTAGACACTTTGAATCAATCCTTTCTTTATATGTATCTTTCTATGTTAGCTAAAGGAGGTGGGTTTTCTCCAATTTTCTACGGTAGTTACACTATGGTCTTTGCTTGTCCATCTCATCTCATCTTAATTTGGCCATACTTGTATGTAGCCAACCATGTTTTTGACAATTGACATACATCTTATGAGACCCACCATCACTACAAAAAAGCCCTCACCCTTTTCCTTCGTTACTAAGGAGAGTAAGCAACCTCTATTAGTAAAGGACCTCAAGTAAAATTTCTTGTGTCATGTAAAATGTCCATCAAGCAATCCAGTCCAATTTCCCCCTTGAAGTGGCTTGTCAACCTTGCTTTCCATCCTTCAAAATAATGCTCTTTACCAAATGCCCTTCCTTGGGTTAAGGTAACACAACAATAAGTAGTTTGCTCCACTCCCATTGGAGCTTATAGTTTACTTTTTCTTTTTCTTTCTAGCCTAGTAATAGAATGAAAGAATTGTTATATGTCCCTATACTTTTTGAAAACATCATTTCCATTTCTAGTCTAACTTTAAATGAATTTACTTTTACATTTAATGTTAAGGTTGTTCTTTTGAGAAAAATTATGTTTCTTATAGATCTATTATTTATATAATTTTTTTTTATATAAGCTTGATTAAAGAAGGCTAAGTTATAAAAAATTTGTCCCTTGGATCTATTTGTTTATGAGTCATACAAAATATATAAATCTTGTTTATTGGATAAGATAGTTGAGAATTCTTTAGAAAGGAAAAGAGAACGTGTTAATGAGCTATTAGGATTCATACATATAGATCTATGTGGTCCTAGGCAATACATGCAAGAGGAGGTTTGCATTATTTCATTACATTCACAAATAACCAATCAAGATATGGTTATGTGTATTTAATGAAATACAAATTTGAATATTTTAAAGAATTCAAAGAATCAAGAAATGAAGTAGAAACTTTTATCTGAATATTTCATTACTTTCAGTTAAAATAATACAAAATTAGTTATCTTTAACCTTAATTTTACTTTTATATTTAATTAGTTTATAACTTTTAATAATCATTTTTTCAAAATAAATATGAGTAAACTCCTTAATTGCTTTTTGTTTCACTAAATGACACGTTAATTAAACTAGAAACATTTAATGCCCTTGAAAAGTGTTTGGCCAACACTTTCCTAAACATATATATAGCAAATGAAAGGATGTCAAAATAACAAAGTGACAAGAAACTAAAGCAAGCATTAGGTACACATGGCTGGCAATATTGTAATAGGGAGACTTTTGACATTGGCATTTGCAATCATGCTCATACAATCCACAACTGAAGTGCAAGCCTTAAGTTGTGTGCAAAATTGTATCATTGGATGTTCTGGTGCATATTCTGAGGCATGTATTCCTCAGTGCGTTGCAAGGTGTGGAAAAGAACCACCCACAGCAGGTATTCTCATTAACTAACCTTTTGTTTTTCATTTTTCTTTTGGAAGATCAAAAAATTATAGTCAAAGTTGCACTCATCTCCTTTACGCGAGTATTATATGGACAAAATGTATAGGATATATATTCAGAAAACAAAACTAAATGAATAGTAAGTTGCATGAACATAAAATATGAGAAACACCCATAATTTGTCTAGTGGCATAGGCAAACAGAGAATGGTGTAGATTGGGCACAAAGTCCCACGTTCACATTTTCTCTAGGTGCATTCCATCTTGAAAGTGGAAATCATAGCAATGACTGTCATAGTAACAATTTGAAATTTATTTGAAAAAAATATTATGTTATTAATAAAATATATGTGTGATTGAAATATATTATGTCTAGCATTTGTCTTCTATAAAGAAAGAGACTTGCTTATTTTTGGTTGTTCTTTGATCTTAATACTATTTTTCATGGATGCAGTCGAATTTGAAGGTATATCTCCAGCATGAAATCATGGGACCAAATGTAAGATTACTTTTTGAGCTCGTTTAAATGATTGTCACGTAAACTTATCACAAGTGGTAACATATTTTGGATTTTAAGTTTGCTCCTGATTATCTCTTCATGACAATGAGGTTCTTGAGAATTTTCTCACTGTTGCAGTTGCAGAAGAGAAGGCAGTTGAAGGAATAAAGGAAACAACAAAAGTAAATTAGAAATGTAAATTGAGGATGACAAAAGATTTTACATTGTCTTCACGTTAAATGACATCTCTATTATGTTTACATGTGGATCTATGAAATGAAATGGTTTTGTCTTGATATAATTTGAAATGGGCCGACTGATTATCTATTGGTGTGTTTGTCGCTCACACACATATGTATGTTTTTTTTTTCTTTATTGTTTTTAATCTGATTTGTTTGGACACATACAACAATTGTCTAAGCATTCAAGACCAATATCATTTTTGATTTATGTGTATTTAATCCGTCATACTTTATAGATCCATACGTTCATCTATAGTTGCAAAAAGCAGTTTGTCCATACGTTCCCATTTTCTTTTCAGTTCAAGAAAGCACGTTAGCCATTGCCTACTTGAAAGTAAACTAAATCATCAAAATTTCCATTGGTGTGGTGCCAATCTAAGCTAGTTTCAGCCGAAAAGGCCATGTCTTGCATTGCTGGGTATTAATTGGGCCTAGTTGACTTCCTCCCAAAATTTCAGGCCGAATTGATAGGACATCGAGGTTGAACCTAGGGTCCATACTAATTATACTAGAATTACGAGACAATGTCATGATTTCTAGTACTAGAAAATCAGAAACATAATAGCATCAATTATGGTTTCAAAAACAAAAATAATTGCCTCAAATCCCCAAATTCTATTTACCATATTAAGCGAATTATAATATCATCTATTATTTAGAAAATAAGTAATAAAACTATTTACATATATTCTTTTTCATTGCATTTACGTCTCGCATGTGTAAAATTCTTTTTACTTCATATAATTTTGCTTTTTCTTAACACAAATGATCTCATTCCCTTATCCATATTTTTTGTCATAAAATTATTATTTTTATTTATATAAATAAAGATAATAATTTGAGTTATAATTCTTTTATGAATTAAAAAACTTATCAATGAGAGTGACATTGGCCACTAACAAATGGTCATTATAACATCACCATTCACTATCCTCCAAATATTTTTCATAAAAGAAAATCAGGTTGTAATACATATAGAGTATTGTAAGAATTATGAAAGATATAAATTAATTATTTTTCATTTAATCTTATAGATGAATGCTTATTTTTATAAGAAATATTTTTTTTTCTTGCTATTTTTCCTTTTTGTGTTTTCCATTGTTTTCTTTCATTTGGATATGTAGTTTTGTGTTGCAATACTTTCTTTGTTAATTCTTTAGATGAACAAGTTTTAATAATTAACTATCAATTATAGTTGACTATTTTATTTATTTTCTTCTTTTTTTCCACCCTCGTTAAGAACACAAAATTGTTTAAAATGTTATTGATTTATACAAAGTAAACTTTTCATTTTGGTTTATTTTTCTATTTGGTTAATTTGAAAATGAAGGGATCTATAGTTTGAATTTTGGATCTACATTTGTCGAGGAAATGATAATATACATGAAGACAGTTTTTAGACCAAAAAAAATGATATCACAAGAAGATAGTTTCAGCTTCATCCAAACGATGCTCCCCTACTTTTGTGTTCAGATTTGTAAGACATCCCATTGCAAGGCATTCTTTTTTTTTTTTCCTTTCCTTCCCACCCCTGTGTTTTCATTCCGATTTTTATGAAATTCTTGTGCTACAATGGTTTTTATACCTAGGGCCTTTTGGGTCTAGAGCCTTTACTTTGACCATTAGGCTAAAGCTTTGGTCTCCTATACAGTGTTCTTACATGAATGAACATGTGCTGCCTTTATATTATGTTATGTAATGTGATATCGTATTATTACTTAAGTGACTCTTTTTATTTTATGCAAACTCAAAAGCAATACTCAACAAAATTTGATTTTAAATTTGCTTCCTGTAAGGTTCTTAATTCTACATAAACTTCTTTAGGTTTCTTACTTACAATGAGAATTGATTTTCCTTGGATATTTATCAATTAACTAACAAGTAGCATTTTTTTTTCAAAAAATAAAAGGAAAAAAATTTGAATATATTTTTTTTTTTTAAAAAAGGAAAATTTAAAATTATTTTTTTCTTTTTAAAAAAATAAAAGGAGAAATTTAAGATTTTTCTTTTTCTTAGAAATCATCATTTTAATTATAAGTATTTTCATTACATGAATTTTAAAAATATGTAAAAATTGTTAATATAAATTAGATAAATTATAATACACTAAAACTATAATTAAGTAAATTAAATATATATTAAAATTCTATTTTTTTATTGAAATAGTAAAAAAAAAAATTATAAACTAACTATTACGTTAATTTCAAATAATATATAAGAATTCACTAATAAATTTTAAAATTAAATTAATTACTTAAATATTTTTAAAATTAAGAAAATATCGCAACATTAGTATTAGACTCACATAATGCACAAATTTATCCTATTTATTAAAATATATATTTTTTTACTTATATTTTTATTTAAATGAGAAAAATGGAAAAATAAAACTTAAATTATGAGTTATATTTTTTTTTTTTTGAGAAATAACAATAAATTTGGAGATTTGTTTCTCAAAAAAAAAAAAAAAAAAAATAAGAATTTCAAATTATTATTTTTATTTTTCATAATCATAAGTATTTGTGCTACACATAATTTTGGAATATGTGAAAAATGATTAATATTAATTGAATAAATTATAATACATTTTAAATTGTAATTAAGTAAACAATATACATGTTAAAATTTTGAAATTTTAATTCCATTAAAAAATTAAAAAAGACTATAAAACAAGTAGTAAATTAATATTAAATAGTATATAAATTGTGAGAGTCTGCTAAAAAAATTAAAATTTAAATCAAATAATTAGATTTTTCTAAAATTAAGTGTCATTACATAAAAATTTCATTAATTTTCTTTCAACTTTAAAAATATATATTTACATATAAATCATATTTTGTAAGCTACCAATCCATATAAATATTTCAAAATATCTATATAACAATATGTTAATTCAATAAACATCTATTTGATTTCTATCAATCTTTTTGCTTAGGTAATTAATTTAATCATGTAGTTTCAATTTAATGACCCATTATTTGGGAATATGATTTACAATGAAGCCGCAGAAAAATTATAACCATGAAATTTTTAGTGCCTTTTGTTGTAACATGCCAATCTTCATCTTCTTTCCTTTCTTCTCTTGTTATTATTTGTAACAAGGTGGTAACCTTCACCTCTAAATAGTGGTATTAGAGTCCTTTTGATCTTACAAAACTTGTGTTTTAGTGTTTATGAGCAAAGAAAAAACCAAAGAGAAAACCTTCTCAAAAAACCTAAAACACTTAAAAAACTGAAATGGTATCTAAGAGTTCATTTATAACCTTAGCTCCACTAGTATTTTTTTGGTGAGATTATTCTATTAGACTGTTAAAATGAAGGCCTATCTAAGGTCACTTGATCTCTAAAATGTAATTAAGAATGGAGATGAAGTCTAGCACTCTTTAATAGCCCCATTATAACTTAACTTAAGCATAAAAGTAAGGAAACAAATAAATTGTGCAAAACTCTAACATGTATTCATTTTGGTTTCACCATAATAATGTCGTGTGAGAGTGCAAAAGAAGCTTGGGAAAACCTAAAGGAAGAGTTTCATAGGGAAACTTATGAAGACTATCAATGAGATTAGGTTGTTAGTAAAGGACTTGACAAATCAAAGGATAAAGAAAAGGGTCTTATTGTGATTACCAAAGAAGTATGAGTTTGAAATCTCATCTTTGAAGAACTCTAATGACCAAGCAAGTTTACACTTCCCAAGCTAGTTAATGCCTTTCAAGCTTTAGAATTGAGAAGGGCTATTAGATAGAGTGACTCCTTGGATGCTGCTTTAGTGGCAAGAAGCATAGACAAGTCAACATCAGACTTAAAAAGGCATAGTGATGATAAGGCAGAAATGGAAAGATGAAATTGAAAGTAGTAAAATTGGAGAAATGAAAAAGAAAGTGTATCCCTTTGCAAGCACTATAAAAAGATCAACTCAGGTTGAGAAGGAGTGCAAGTTAGACTCAATGAACAATGTAGAATCTACCAGAATTTAAGTCATATGGCTAGAGTATGGAAAAATAAAGGAAATTAACAATAGAAGCAACAACAAGCTCACATACTTAAGAACCAGCAACAAGAGGAGTAACTTTTCATGGCAGCTTGTAGTAATGAGAGGAGCAGTGCTGAGAATTGGTTGATAGGCAATGGTTGTACTTCCCACATATCTAATGATGTGGAAAATGTGGAAAAGTTTAAAACACTAGATTAGTCATACAAGTCACATAAAAGTTTAAAAATGTGTCAAGATGTTGGGATCAATCACCATTTCATAGTCACTTACACTCCTAAAAAGTATAAGGCAAGTGAAAGGAAAAATAGAACTATAATTGGAATGACCAGGTGTTGATTTTTTGTAAAGAACATGCCAATGAAGTTTTAGGTAGAGGTACTTAACACTACTATTTACTCACATAACAAGTTACGGACCAAAGCATTAGGAGGAAGTAGAAATCCATATGAGGCCTGACATGGAAACAAGCCTTCACTCCAGCATTTAAGGGTCTTTAGTTACATATGTTACAATTTTGTATCAAAGGTCAAAAGAGAAAAGTTAGATTTAGAGGTTGAAATAGGAGTATTACCTATTATGGTTCAAATTCCAAGGTCTATAGGATATACATTTTAAAGATATAGAAAGTATTTCTGAGTTAAAGCGTAAAATTTGATGAAAATGCCAACTAGGATTAGGACAAAGCTCAAACAAATGGTCAAGTCTAGGATTTCAACATTAACCAATCTCCTTTGTAACTTGATATTCATATAGATGATGAGGCGGTTGAGTTTGATGATGAGCTAGTAAGAGGCAGCAAATCACTTGTTGAGGTATATGAAAGGAGAAATGTAGATTCACTAGAGCCTATTAGTTGCACAAAAGCCTCTTAATCTATTGTATGGATAAATGCTATGAAGGCTAAAATTGAAATGCTTGAAAAGAACAATAACTAAAATTGGTTTAAAACTCTAATCATAGATAAGTAATTGGTGTCAGTGGGTATTTAAATCTAAAATAAATGTTGATGGCACACTTAATAAACACAAAGCTAAATTAGTTATTAAGTGTTATCCATAGGAGCTTAGAGTGGATTACTTTAAAACCTTTGTACTAGGTTATAGGCTTAACAAAATCAAACTACTCTTGGCACTTATAGCTCAAAAGGGATGGCTGGTGTTTCAACTTAATGTGAAATCAGATTTCTTGAATGGCCTATTAAGAAAGGAAATTTACATTAAGTAGCTAAAGGACTTTTTGAAAGAAAAACATGAGAAGGAAGTGTATATGCTCCAAAGAGTTGTATAGGGTCTGAAATAAGCTCTCAGGGCCTAGTATAATAGGCTTGATGGCACTTAGTGCAATAAGGGTTTGTAAGAAGCAATATAGAAGCTACTTTATATACAAAGATTACTTTTACTAATCTATTAATTATTGTAATCTATGTGGATGACCTATTGATCATTCAAAGTTGTAGTAACTTGATTAATAAGTTTAAAGCTAATATTAAGAGGTTCTTTGAAATGACAAACTTAGGATTAATGTGTTACTTTCTTGGAATGTAGATTAAACTCATAAAGTAATTTTCATTAATCAAAGTAAGTATGAAAATAAGGTTTTAAGAAAGCTCAAAATGCAAAATTGTAAACCAATCTTCACACCAATCATGGTAATTGAGAAATTCAATAAAGAAGATGGAGCTGGGAGAGCAAATGGGAGCCTATATAAAAGTGTAATTGGTTGTTTTTTATTATACTTAGTAGCAAACATGCCTAATACCATGTTTGCAACCAATCTACTTTTTAGATTTATGCAAAATTCCCAATGAATTGCATTTTCAAGTTGCTCAAAGGGTGCTTAGGTATGTAAAAGGCATAATTGATTTTAGGTTAAAATTCAACAAAAATGGGAAACTAGTATTGAAAGGCTACTTAGTCAATTACTTGAGTAGCTTTTATGAAGACATGAAGAGCACCGTAAGTCACCTTGTCTCTCTTGATTCAAGCCTTGATATCTTGGGGCTTAAAAATGCAAGCAATAGTGACACACTTTACTATTAAGGTAGAATATATGGTAGTTGCAAAAGTTGTAAATTAGGCACTACAGCTAGGAAAAATGTTGGTTAATTTAAAGTTCATATAAGATCTACCAATTAAAATTATGTTTGATAATAAGTTTGTTGTGGTCATCTTGAAGAACCTTATATTTTCATGGGAGAGCAAAACACATCAAGATCAAATACCATTTCATTAGAAAAGCTTAACAAGCTAATGAAGTTATTTTAGTGCACTACAATTTAGAATTGTAGTTAGCAACATTATGACCAAGGCCTTGCTAAGGCTTAAATTTAAAAGGATAAGGGATGACATGAGGCTGAAAATAAAGAAGCTAAGGAGTGTTGTTGTGAGGCCTAGCTTCTTTATTACTTAAGTTTCCCCAACATTAAAGAGAAAGGAAATTGGAAGTTAAGTTACAACAAGAAGATCACAACTTTAGCATTAAGAAACAAAAGCTTTATTTTGTTTTTCTAGGGCCCTTTGTTAACTTATAACTAGTTTTTTAGTTTAATCTAGTATATGTAACCAATGAGCAATTATGTTGTAATGAGTTCAACTGATGTTAATGGCTATCAATCTAGTGAAAATCATTGGTAGTAGGGCTAAATGATAGCTTAGAGCACTAAGTCGAGTTAATGTAATATGGAAGCTTAGTAAGTATGACAACATGTTCTTTGGACATCATTATTGTACTTGAATTTTGTACATTAACCATTTATAAGGGAATTTGATTAACAATGAAAGTTGCAAAAAAAAAAATTATGATCTTAAAATTTTAGTGCTTTTTGTTGTAATATGCTAATCTTCATCTTCTTCCTTTTCTTCTTCTACTATCTTTTGTAACAAGGTGATAACCTTCTTCCATCAACAAACAATAATGCTACTAGCTTAAGAACTAACTTTCATCTCACACTTCAAAAGCTATAATAGAGATCTCATCAAAAAGATCCTTAGTATGATAAACAACATCTTTGTGCTCATCAAGCCATTTCTTGACATTGAAATTATTAATCTACTTCTCTTCATCATTGTTAAGCACAATATGAATTGATAATAGGATTATCTCCAACATCTTTAGCAACCCATGGTTGAGACTCCTTCCTTTTGAAGAAATCAATGAAATCACAAGAAGTTATCATATCTAAGATCACCTAAAGTGATGCAAAGAGAAAAGGTCTACACATCAAGGGTCTTGTAATATTGTTTTTAAAAAATTTTCTTCTTTCCCATATGAATGGAAAGGAAAGAAACAAAAATGATAGGGGGATGGGGTAGATGAGGCAGGATTTAGACCATTAGTTGTAGTTGATCATCATAATTAGTTGGTTCTTACATTTACATCTAATGGTTTAATAATCATCTTATTTACTTGGTCATTAATTTCATTTCCTCACTAACATTGCTTTAAAGGAAATTGATATTATTGCAACCCACCTCCAGGTTGAGATAAAAGTGTGACCCAATGTTGAAGCGAATGCTTGATGTGGGGTCTTGTTATTGAATAGTGTGTATTGAGCCACCAGTAATTGCTGTAATGTTGCAATGATGGATAAATAATCATTGAGTGAACCATGATGGTAAGGTACTCTACTTGATTCGCCCTTACCACTTGCTTGCCCTATGTAATGCTTGGACTATTTGAATCTTCACCATCTCAAATCAATCTTAGGATAATAAAGTCATCACCAAACATTTAACTTATGGTTGGAACAACTCGATTATTAATTTAGAGAACTACCATGCTCTCTAAATTAGTGGGACTCATCTTGCGTTACTAAGATACTTTGGGTTAGGGGCATATTTACACTTGGTGAACGTCAAGATTAAGCCTTGGAATGAATTCTTCAAGTCCTCTTAAGTCATTAGAGAAGACTGTTCTACTAGCATTTGGTAATAAGAAAGTTAAGGTGTAAAATGGAGCTTTGGTTCCTAGGGCTACTTATGAGTAGGATGATGGGTAGGGTTTGACTAATGAATGGTGTCATAAACTTTTGTTATCATGATTCTTTTCTATCTATTAAAGGAATGAATTCTTAGAGGCATAAGACAAATAATGTAATGGAAGATGAGAATGTTAATGCTTAGTTTGATGTTGAAGGGGACATGGGTTCTCTAGTTGCGCTAACATAGAATTTCAACCTTAAAGAAGATAGCCTTTCACAAGCCATGGAGAAGCAATTTGATTGTAAAGCTATTAGGTAGCAAAATTAGGTATACTTATCTACATTGCTCGTTATATCAACTATGGTCACCTAAAGGCCATTTCCAATTAATTAATTTAGGGAATGATTTCTTCTTGGTCACATTTAAAAATTTGAGGATCATTCCATTATTTTTCATGGTGGCCCCTCAATGGTAATTGGTCATTATCTCATCATGTAATGGTAGTAAACTAATTTTGATCTAGATGAGTCTAACATTGGTCAAGTGGCTATGTGGATACGCCTCTCTTATCTACCAATGGAATATTATAGTTATAAGGCTTTATAGAAGATTTAAGATAAGACGAGGCACACGTTAAAGATTAATAAAACCACAAAGGATGTTGCTAGGGGAATCTTTGCTAGGGTGCACATGGAAATTGATTTAAACAAGCCTCTAGTCACTTGGTATGTTAGGGGTGGCAAGGTCTAATGGGTAGAGTATGAAGGAATTCATCTAGTCTACTTTGAGTGTGGTTGATATAGACACAAACTAGGACTTATGTCATGATTGATGAGCAATAACATGGACTTCACCAAGAACTTGTATATGGTAAGGTGAGAAGGGTGAGTAAGAATCACCTTATGGCCCATAGATTTTAGAACAAAGGTAGGGTTAATGGAAGGCTAAATATTCAATTTGCAAATGTCTAAAATGGTATTGTTGATAAAGTCCTAGTTAAGTTTCCCACTTTGCAACCTTGGCTAGAGCCGATGGTTAAGATGTGGCTGGAAATAGTGGCATGGTGGACAAGGGAGTTGTCTCTGATGGAATAACTAATGGTAGTGATTCTGAGAAAGTAGTAACACATGGTGGGTCTCAATTGGCTATGGGAAAGGGTAAGTAGTAAACTTTTCCAAATGGCAAACAATGTAGTATGGGAGATATGCTTGTTGTATCATCTAAAGTTCAAAAAATTATTCATCATAGAGTCTTGATATCTTGCAAACAAGGTCAATAAAATCTAAGAGTTGTCAACAACTGATGAATGTAACTAGCACAAAATCTTTAAAATTGGTTGCATAAAATGATCCTTCATGTGCTGATAATGGCAAGATATTGGGTAGTTAATGCAGCATCAACAAGTTTAAAAATACTAATTGAGTGAGGCAACTATTAGGCCTTGAAGTGGGTGGGCTTCTCAATATAGTCATAGTGTTATGGGCCATGATAGCCCTAAAGAGGATCCACCTAACAACTTCATTGTTATGGATTGTGGGGAATCATAACATTTGGATAGGGATATGGTCTCTTATGTTCAGAAACTCTAATGTAAGTTGAGGATGTTTTAGGCTTTACATCTAACAATGATGAGCCATATGCTTTGGCCTAGATCTTGGTTGATACAACTTTGTTTCTTTTACTCTAAGAATCTTATAAATATACTTGTTTGGAACTATTTTAGAGTTGCAAAGGATAGCTTTAAGATGACTCTATAGTTATTATTGAAGGCTAATGTGCCCTTTGTGGTTTAGTTAAATCTTGGGTAAGTGGGTGGAAGATGAGTGAGGTTTGCAAGAAAATTGGTTTCTTTGAAATTGTAAGGGAGGAGGCTTAAGGTTCTAAGGGAGGCAATTGGGTTCTTTGGGATAATTCAAGTTTGAAACTTAAGCTAGTTAATAGAAGTGAGCAATTTGTCAATTTGCTAGTGTAGAAATGTGATAACTAGTCATAGTTTTTTAATGCAGTGTATGGGAGTTTGTACCAAGATAGATGAATATAGCTAAGGGAAGGCCTAAGAATAATACATGTTATTGTGAATTTCCTTGGTTAATAGCTAATGGTTTTAATTTGATAATGGAATCTAGAGAAAAAATGAGAGTGCATCACTTCTAAAATTATAAGGGGGGCCTTTCTTGAAGTCAAAATTTTTTGCCCTTTATGGTGCCAAGACACCTTTTCATTTTAGCCAAACCTTGCACACAAACACACATAAAAAAGTGTTTGTGCACAACAACACTTAATTGCACAATTTAGAGAAATGCCACCATATATACAACAATGCTTAACCATTATTACTTTCTTACTCACAAAGTACAAAGGATTTGACAAATCTGTCATTAGTGTTTTTCTCTATGCTTTCCTATTTTATTGATGTTAAGTTTTGGCTATTCACATTACATTTTATAAGCTACAAGTTATGGTAGTTAAGACAGTTAACTACTTAAGGACATGCATGATATAACTACTAAGTCAATCATGCATAGTGGTATTCCCCTACTTTTTAGAGCACTTCCCTATGATCTTTGGCCAATAATGTCTCCATATCTTCTTGTGCTTGAGGAGTGTTTTCCACCTTATTATGGCTTAGTCAAGACATTAGAGAAATCAGCCATGTTCTCCTTCTTTCATGCTAGACAAGCTAAACACCTGTGTTGGCTAGCACTTCACAGTGGCTACCTAATCAGCCTAGTAACAACATATTTCCTTGATTTTAGAGAACACACTCCACATTATCCCAATTTTTGTGGTCCTTAATTCACATTCTTACTTGGTCTGCACTCCAAGCCTTCACCTTGTTATCCATCCTGCAATTAAATTGCATATAGTTGACACAAACTCCAATTATGCACTAAAATTTCATTGATGCTTGAGCCAGTTCTCAACTCACTTATAAGCCAACTCATAATTAACCCACACATTGTTACTTTAAACCTTAGCCTAAGTGCTCACATAGTGTTAATGCATTAGCTAACTTTTGTGTGAGAGATAAATTTACCCCCTTAAAAAGTGTTAGAGAATTTGACCCTTTAGTGGTTAGACACATTGCCTTACTTGAGCCATCACACCTTATGTCAGAACATACTTCCTTTTTAAAAAGAATTAAGGAATCTGACCCTTGACTAGTAAGAGACAATGCCTTATTTGACCTATCACACATATGCTTTAGCCCCCAACTCCTTAGCCACTAAACTTCTATGCCATAACCCATAACTCAACTTTTACCTGGCCTTCCTTGTCTTGTTACTATGAATAATGACTCTATGTTCACCTTGCCTCCTTGATGTGCTTAACTCATGCCAATCTTAGTGCCAAGAATTAGTGAAAGATGGCACCAACTAGTAAGGTGAACTAACTTTTCTGCTTTTACTTCTCAAACTTTAAGCTAACCAAAGAGTACATTGAGTCCAAGAAGAACAAAATTGACAATTAGGGTAAGGAAATGAGTAAAGTGTTGTCTAAATGTATTAAGCTGAAAAGGAAAAATAGAGATTGTTGAAAGAAAATCCAATTATAAAGGGTGTGAATATAATATAAACTAGTGTTATGTAGTTATATACTATTTAGTTGTGTTTTGATTAACATTGTGTTGTGTTTTAATTTTGGTAAAAAGGGCAACATCATGTTTTTATTGTAGATTTTTTGTTACTTTAAGGTTTTCAATTGTATGACACATTTGTTACATACATTTATAATTGTAAATGTTCACTCAATTGGTTCAAATGTGGGTAATGATTGTTTGTTGATCATAAATGAAGTAAACTATATTGATTATTCTAACCCTCAAATTTTAAGGGGATTTTGACTTTTGGCACAAAAGTCCATAGGGATCAATGTTGAGGAAAGGCCATGATAGTGGGGTTTTTTAGATTAAGTTTCAACTATTACATTATTGAAAGGATAAATTCCACTCTTTATCATATAAGAAAAGAGGTTCTCATATAAATACTCATGATTAATAACCCTTTTTTTTTAAAGTTGGATAGTGAAAATTAGGATGGAAAAGTATCATTGTGGCTCTCCTTTTATGGGTATTAGCAAGGGTGAATGTCTCTAAATAATTGAACTATTAAGCTAATCCAAAAAAAAAAAAGAAAAAACAAATATTTATTAGATAATAAGTCATAATGTAAGTGTTATAATAGGTAATAGATTCTTCATTGGTATAGTCTAACCATATAAAATATTGAATTCAAAAACACCTTTAAAATCACATATCAATGGGTGTTTGATGGCTACACTGTGACAAAATAAAGCAAGCATATCCTATGGCCAATACATCATAATTCCTAATTATTTCAAGAATACTGTCCTTAATTGTTTCAAAAGTACAATCCTTAATTGTTGCAAAAGTATTAACTAATTGTTAACTTGACATCACATTTTAGTTAAGGTTTTTTAGATAATTGTACCCAATGATTTTATTATGCATATTAGTGTGCTACACAATATCTAATCTACTTAAAGGGGCTATTTTTTGTCCATGAGTTTGTACAACAGCTACTAGAACTTAGTTGGTACTAAACATTAATGTTTTAGGATGATATAAAGACAACTAAAATTGTAATACAAAGTTGTTAATCAAGGGTTTAGTGCAAGCAATTAATTTCCATTAAGCTGAAAGAGACTTGTTATTGGCATGTGTACTCTTAATGTGTTGTTCAAGTATAGTAGCATTATAAAAATGTTGTTTATGCCCTTTTATAATGTTAGTATCTTTAGTACACTATTGTTCATGATAAGTTGTATGACTTAATTGATGACCCTGTTATTCATCAATTATATTATAAAATAGAAGATTGTGTCACAATTCCATCAATAAGACCATTTACACCCTCAACTTCATTTTGTACATGCCTAACACTTTTCCCCACTTTCCTAGTTCCACCATCAAACTCTTTTAGTTCAACAACACCCATATGTAGAATATCCTTGATAATGGCAAATACAAGTTTATCAACCTAATGTAGAACATTGATATGTACAATATTCTCTCATCTCAACCATCTCATTCAACATATCAAACATTGCTTGTCACTTCTCTTGCTCAGATACTTCATAAACTCATATGATTAGTTAAGGAACTTATGCATGCATATAGTTAACAATGTTATTGTATCCACGACTTTTTATTACTACATCTAAGCTAATCATCAATAATGTATCTATAATGTTAGTTTTAATGCCCTTGACATCTTCACATTCATACATAATCTTAGGTTGCAACATCATGGTCCCATCAAAATGAAACTTTATAGTAATTAATATCCCCTATGAGTAATTATATTAAGGGTTAATAAACTTCATATGATTTTCAAATAACAAAAAGCTACATACATGGATAATAAGTTGCAATTAATTAATAAACATTTAGGAAGTGACAAAGCTATAGCCTAATTTATTATAAGTAAAAATTATTTATTCCACAAGCCTATTCCACTATAAAAATTAATTAGTCAATTTCCTTCAACCATAAATGATTTTATTTCCTTTTTTACAAAATTATAGATAAAATGATTGTATAAAGAAACAAATCTAGAATTGCAAAGAATAGGAAAGCTACAAACTATGAAAATAAAGAAAGGGAATAGAATAAAAAAGTAAAATCTTTGAAAAAGAATATTATAATAACAATTAATATGGCTTCGGGTCATAACAAATTAACTAATAATTGGTAGTTATAATCAAAAATTCTAACCCAATTAACCTTAATCCCATTAACCCATTACTTAAATTTAAAATTAATAATCTCATTAACCCTAATTCCATCAACCAATAAAGTTGTTAAAACAATTGTCTCGCACTTTTTTTTTTCTTTCAATCACTCATTATCTTACTGAAGAATTATCTCTCATAAAAATTTGTCTCATTTATTGTTATGAATGACTTTTTAATGTTTGTCTCTTTTATTGTCATGAATGACTTTTTATTCTTATTTTCACAAAATATGGTCCTACAAAAAAAAATTGACTAAGGTCTTGCATTTTTTATTTATTTATATTATAATTACAATTTAATATTTACTTAATTAGGTTTATCTTTTATGTTTAATTAAATTTCCTTTTCAAAATTACATGATTTAATGATTTCTTAAATTTGTTTCATTAATTTATTATATATAATAGGTTAATGGGTTATTACCATTTGGATTTCAAGTAGATTTGGGTTTGGGCTTGGCCCAATTGAGATGTGGTGCCTTTTTATTGTTGTCTTTAATACACCTCAGCTTCCCTTTCTTATCAATGTGCCATATTAGCAACATAAACTTTTTCTATTAATCTGGTTTAATGGCTAGCTAAAATTGTTATAAAAAAATTCTTAGTTTATTGAATTGTTACTTTTGAAAGGTTAGATTACATTTAACATATCATGCAAAATTACAAATAAAATTATCTATTAACTCCTTTTCATTTCACACAAAAAAAAAAACATCAAGACAATCTAACCCTAAGAACACCTAAAAAAAAATCTCAACCCTAACTCATTTTTCTTTATTGGTTATGGGGGACAAGGGCATTTTTGTGTTGAATTGAAGAGCTTATAGTATGATTTGAAGCCTTAAAGGCAAGATCTTAATCATGGACAAGGCTTTAAAAGCAAAGAAGGCCATGGACTCCTAATTATTCCTATTTTTTATTGATTTTTTTTTATTATGTTTCTTATTTTTATTTTTCTTGATTATTTTGAAAAAAAAAAAGAACAAGAGAAGGAGTGGGTAAATTTTTTTTTTTAAAGTAGTTTTTTTTTTTAAAAAAAAAAATTATTATCTTTCTTCTTGTAGTTTTGAACGAAAAAGAGAGAATAAAAAAAAAAAGCTTAGGGTTTGGATCTACTCTAATGTATAGAATTGGCATTAATCTTTATTTTTTTTTTTTGTCTTGAAAAAATTTTAGCGTTTACTGTTTTGTTACTTTTAGTTTTCTTAAAAAAATTTTTGATTTCACTCCTCTTTTGAATGTTAATGTTTAGACCCAAAAAATGAAAGAAAAGATTTGAAAGAATAGGTTCATGCTAGCATTAATAAGAGTTTGAAAAAACATGGCATTATTACTAGGGATTTTTGTCAATTTCTATATAGGCTTGACCTATAATAAGAGTAATACTGGTAATGTGGTGCTTGGTGAGAAATTTCATGTTTGATTTTCTGGGGGGAGTTTGCTAGTTTGAGTCATGTTTGTATGTTTAAGAAGGCTTAGAGTATTAATTCCAGCTCAAGTTCATGGGTTATGAGTTTCAGATAAGAGGACATGGAAGGGCATTAGCTAGTTTAAATTAACAATGTCTAATTAAGTCATTTTTTTTTTTAAAATTTTTTGTGAATTTTTTGACATTTTTTTACACTTTTTATGTTTTATTAATTTTCTTTTTTGTTTTTCATGAATGTTGTACATGTACTAGGATGATTTGAAGAGGAGTGAAAAGAAGGAAAGAGGATATGGTAGCTAAAGGTAGTAGTTGCTTGCTATCATCAATGATGGCTTTGGTGACTGGTTTATGGGAAAAATTGGAGACAAAGTATATACAAAAGGATGTAACTAGTAAGAAATTTTTGGTATCAAAATTGATAATAGCAATCTCTAGTCGTCTTAAAACTCTAAAATTTTGATACCAAAAATTTTTGGTATCTTACTAAAGAATTATCTCTCACAAATGTTTGTCACTTTTTATTTTATGAATGACTCTTTACTCTTATCTTCACAAAATATTTTCCTACATAAAGAAATTAACTAGGGTCTTGCATTTTGTTTTTTTATATTATAATTACAATTTTATATTTACTTAATTAAGTTTATCTTTAAGTTTAATTAAGTTTCCTTTTCAAAATTACGTGATTTAAAGTTTTCTTAATTTTTTTTCATCTATTTATTATATATATTAGGTTAATGGGTTATTATTATTTGAATTTCAATTACATTTGGTTTAGGCTTGGCCCAATTGAGATGTGGTGCTTTGTTATTGTTGTCTTTAATACACCTCAGCTTTCCTTTCTTATTAATGCACCATATTACCAATATAAACATTTTTTTTAATCTAGTTTAATGGCTAGCTAGAATTGTTATAAAAAAAATTCTTAGTTTATTTAATTATTACTTTTGAAAGGTCATATTATATTTAACATATCATGCAAAATTCAAATAAAATTGTATATTAACCCCTTTTCATTTCACACAAGAAAACATCAAGACAATCTAACCCTAAGAATGCCCAAAGACAATCTTAGCCTTAAGTCATTTTTCTCTCTACAGTTCCAAGGGGACAAGGGCATTTTTGTGTTGAATTCAAGCACTTATAGTCCTAATTTGAAGCCTTAAAGGCAAGATCCAATCATGGAAAAGTTTTTAAAGGCAATGAAGGCTATAGACTCCTATTTATTCCTATTTTTTTATTGATTTTTATTATGTTTCTTAATTTTATTTTTCTTGATTATTTTAAAAAAATAAACAAGGGAATGAGTGGGTTATATTTTTCTTAAAGTTTTTTTTTTCAAAAAAATTATTATCCTTTTTCTTCTAGTCTTTGAAGGAAAAGAGAGAATAAAAAAAGACTTAGGGTTTGGATTTACTCTAACAAATATAGGATGCATTAATCTTCAATTTTCTTGTTTTGAAAAAATCTTGGCTTTTACTATTTTGTTACTTTTAATTCTTTTAAAGAAATTTTTAATTTCCCTATTTTTGGAGTTTTAATGTTTGGGCCTAAAAAATGAAAGACAAGATTTGAAAGAATAGGTTCATGTTGGCTTTAATAAGGGTTTGAAAAAACATGCCATTGTTACTAGAGATTTTTGTCAATTCGTATATAGGCTTGACCTATACTAAGACTAGTACTGGTAATGTGGTGCTTGGTGAGAAATCTCATGCTTGACTTTTGTGGGGAGTTTGTTTAGTTCAAGTCATGTTTACATGTTTGAGAAGGCTTGTAGTATAAATTCCAACTCAAGTTCATGGGTTACAAGTTTAGATAAGAAGGCATAGAAGGGAGTTAACTAGTTTAAATTAACAGTGTTTGATTAAGTCAATCTTTTTTTTTTGTGAATTTTTTGACATTTTTTACACTTTTTATGTTTTATTAATTTTTTTTGGTTTTTTTTTTTTTGAATATTGCACAAGTACTAAGATGATTTGAAGAGGAGGGAAAGGAAGGAAAGAGGAGGTGACAACCAATGGTAGCAGTCACTTGTTGTCTTCAATGATGGCTTTGGTGACTAGTCTATGAGAAAAATTAGAGACAAAGTATATATAAGAGGATGTAACTAGTAAGAAATTTTTGGTATCACAATTTAATAATTTTAAGATGACTAATAGTAAGCCAATAATTTTAAGATGACTAATGGTAGAAAGAGGATGCAATTTTCAGGGAGACATTGCTAGCTGCTAAGCTGTAGTTCCAATAAAAAGAAATGTGACAATCTAGTTGAGGTGATTAAGGTATTTCAAAACCTAGCTTTTTGCTTACAACCTCTAGGGGATTCCTTCACTTGGCAATTTACTTTCGATTCCATTTTGGCAGGTTATATTCTAGTTTCATTTCATCTTGGCTCTACTTACACATAATACATATGGCATTTCCCTAAGAATTACACAAAATATTCAATTTCCTTACCTATAAACTTGATAAAAGATGGTCATTTAAGGATATATGAAGCATTGTGTAAGGTTTCAAAAAGTCTAGTATTTGCTATGAGAAAGGAGATGATAAAGCTAATACCAAAGGTAATATATGCAAATCCTAAATCTAGGTTAGAGAGCTTTGAAGATGCTTTTGATATTACAAGTAAGGGCATAGAAGAGTTAAGAAAGTGAGAAGGGAGATTAAGGAGGGAAAAGATCCTAGTTTTGGTTTCATAAAAGAGAATAGTTGGAAGCTTAAACTTTTAGGGATGGGAAACGAAGATGAATGGGATAATTTTTTTTGAAAGAAGAGGAGCAAAAAAGCGAGATATCTCAAGCACAAGCATAAGCACAAACAAACTGGTTCTTTGTAGTTGCAAACATGTTCACTAAAACCAACTAGCCATAAGATACAATTCAATTTAAGCTCAAGTGATTTTCCAATACTTTAGTGAGCATACATAAGTTTGTTTCCTCTTCATGTAACTTACCATTGGGGATTTCTTTTATTTAATTTTTTTATTTATTTACTTATCTATATGTTATTAAATAATGTTACATTTTTATATTTAATGTTTTTATGATCATTATGCAACATGTATGCCTTATTTGGTAGTGCATTTTAAATTGTGTTGTAATGAGTAAAAGTACCTTTAAATTAAAACACAATTAGAAGATTATTTGATTACATCTTTCAAAATTGAGTTTTCTTACATCAACTCAAGTTTTGGAAAAGTGACAATGAAATGTTTGAAAAATCATAATCATCTCACTTTGCAGTTCATATGTTTTATAACAATTATGAATATAAATTCTCTAACTAAGTTTTTAATGTCAAATTGGTATATTTTATAATATTCGATAATTATAATATTTATTCTTTTTGTTTTATTTTAAAATAATTATTATTTTTAAAAAAATTACTTTAATTATTGTCAATGTAAATAATATTTTTAATATTAATTTAAACTAATAAAATAAAATAAATATTATAAATCATCAATAATATATTTAATATTAAATATACAATTTAAAATATTGAAATGCTAGTTATATTTTAAAAAAATAAGATAATTTTTTTTTCATCATAATTTTTATGGTCAATTTATATACTACTAGTAATTTTAATAACATTTTTACCAAATATTTATAATTTTTATTAAATTTTTTTCACATATATTTTTATTACTATCATCAAGTAACATGTAATTTTTAATAATAATAATTTTACTCTCAACACTTTTGTTCATAATTCTTTATTTCACAGTATTACTATATAGACCTATATGTTGTGGTTTTATTAGTTAATACATATTAGCTAGTTAATTCACATAGGTGAATAACATTTAAAATTTAAATGTTCAAATTTTCAACTTTTATAATGAAAAAGACCAAAAAAATAAATGATAGAAAAGGAGTGGATTTACATGGCTAACAATTCTTTTTATCCTTTAGACACATTTGAATTTTTTAGTTATGATCTAATAAATTAACATGTCATCTTCATTATTTCTTGTTTTGAGCATATCAATATACATTGCTAACTTTGTACTACCTTTCCATGATCAAATTGACTTGTAGGTGGTCATTAATTGACCAAGAACATGTTACCTTGTCAAATAAAATGTGTATAATTCAAGCCCTTGGAGAAGAGGATATTTTTTAAAAAAAAAATTTCTCTTTTGATCATCATTTGTAATTCAATAGTCATGAACTTTATTATGCATAATTTAATAGTTATGAGCTTAACCAATTGAGATATAGCTAAATCATATTTTTCAAAAATGATGAGATATATTAGCATATTATGTTTTTACTGTTGCATGTAATTGATCTTGGATGTTTCAACTTTATAACAATTTGAAATTGCTTTTGTTGATGTATGCCTTAGCAATGAATAGGTTTGTTTACTTATTATGAACATACTTAATATTTCATGTATGCAAATATTAGTAAAAGACATTATTTATTTTTAAAATATTTACACAAATGATATGGTTTTAAAAATAAATTTTGCAAAATAAATATGCATTACAAAAATAATTTTGATGAAATTATAAAAATTCAATACTTATTATATTAAAGTATAATTCCTAATATTATTGTATTGCTTACATATAAATAGTTAAGTAATTAATAAATGATTTTCCATCCTAAAGTAAATGTTGGAGAATGTTCTATTGTTCTCAATAGATGTTGATTTAAGAAATCCTTACACAAAATAGAATGATGATTATAAAGAGTTGTGATCTCCTTAATATAATCAAATTGTTATATTACTATTTGTGAATGAATATGATTAATTGATATAAAATAAGTAGTAGTTTTATACTTAATATTTAATTAGAGTATTAGTATGACAAAACAATTGAATTATAGTAAGAGACCATACATTAAAAGGATTAGTCAAACCACTTTTATAGTTCTAATATTAAGGTAATCATAGCATGTGTCAAGACATTAATCCCAATTTATTGATATAAATTAATTAATTAGAAGATTAGTGATAAATTAGAAGATTTTAATTTGTCTATATTTTTTGGAATTATATTTTTATATTTATTATCTACATTTTAAGATCTTAATGGATCACATACATAAAAAAAAAAAATGATGAGAAAGGTAAAAAGAGATAAAGTTAGAATTGATTAAAAAGTTTAAAAGATTTTTGTAGTCAAAATATAATATTTAAAATTGTAGGAACTAATGTATAATTAATTAGAAGTTATTACTAGGGCTTACATAGCCAAATTTCTTTATATATAGAACCTTATATGGCCAACCAAATCGATTCTTATGAGCTAGCACTTTATTTTGGTTTGCCTTTTTATCTCTCTCTTCCCTTAAAAGAGTTTATGGTTTTAAGAATTATCTCTATAGTTTCTTGTGTACATACTATTAAAGGTCAAACTTTTGGATAGTAATGGCTTGCAACAGCTTACTAAATTATATATATACATTTCAATGGTATTATATATATATATATATATATGTATAAATATGTATATATCTTGATCATATATTAAGACTACATATATTTTTTGATAGTCTTTTCCCCCCTTAATTTTTTGTGTTCCTATGTTATGGACTTTACCTCCATCTTACTAAATTAGATTTCAATCTTTTATAGGTTCAAAAATATGAAATCAATTATTTTTTATCTTAATTGTTACTTTTATATTTAATTATTTCATAACTTTTAATAATCGGTTTTTCAAAATAAATATGAATAAACTCCTTAGTTGTTTTGTCTCATTAAATGACATATTAATTAAACTAGAAACATTTAATGCCTTTTAAAAGTGTTTAGCCAATGATTTCTTAAACATATATATAGCAAATGAAAAGGTGTAAAAAAAAATCATAGAGTGAGAAGAAACTAAAGCAAGCATTAGGTCCACATGGCTAGCAATATTGTAATGGGGAGACTTTTGGCATTGGTATTTGCAATCATGCTTGTGCAGTCTGCAACTGAAACTAGCAACAATCTACATACTTCTCCTCACAAGGCTAGTGTAGAGAGAGAGAGAGAGAGAGAGAAAATATTAGATGCTTCCACAACCAAACATATTTATGCCTTCAATGCATAAGGCCTTAAAATGATCATAGAAAAGGCATACGTCTTACCAACTAGCATACATCTTACAAAGTGAGACTATACTAAGAAGCAAGTAGTACTAAGAATTAGTTCCACATGTTGTTGTGGCCATTGATCTATTCTACTAATGATTGCACAAATTTTTCATCAGTGTTCAACTTCTAAGGAACACTAGGAAGCCTGCTAGAACAACCTTAGAAAACACCTCTAATAATTTGCCTAAAGCATCCTTCGTAGGAAAATTAGTATACATCTTTGTGCTAGCAAACTCGTCATATATAATCAAAAAACCTCTGAAATGGACAATAGCTGTGAAAGACATACCAATCAGTTATTCTGTAACTTACATCTAGAGCACAATTATTAGGATCAATAGACATGCCAATAGCCCACACCTGCAGCAGAGGATTGATAGCTTTGTTATGGGAATGTAAGAAAACTTGAACTACCTATTAGTTAAATAACAATAATGGGTGTTGGTTATATTGTGATCCCATCTTCATGTATTCCCATAAAGGCTGAAAAGCATAAAAGGAAGAAAACATTAATAGTTTAACAATTGACTAGAAATTTATAATTTCTTAGGCACAAACATGTGATCTATTGATTTGTCTTTATATTCAAGGATGGTTTCAATAAGTAGAGGTTCATTAGAAAAAAATTAGTTTGGTAAGCAATTATATAATTATGAAGAAGCCATTAATAGTATAAACTATAATTTAAGAGGAAAAAAATGCCCAAGTATGTATAAACTAATCAATCATGCCATGAAAAAGTGGAATAGAGAAACTACAAAATGAAAAGAAACAAAACAATTAGAAAAGGAAATGGGAAGGTTGAGGTTAGTATTATTAGTTCCTAAAATACAATTGTGAAATTAGTATAAGATTTAAATTCTTTTTTTTTTAAAAAAAGAAAAACAAATGAATGTCTAGGGTAACATAAATTGATTTTGATCTTTACCTAAGTGAATGTGCCTTTAGAATAAGAAGAAACACATGGATTTCTACCTTCTATAGCATCATTAACATGCCTCTAGTTAAAAATCCTTTGATTTTGTATCTTATATAACTTTAATTTCTTTTAATAAAAGCTAGATTAATGAAAAGAGTAAATAGTAAGCACTAAAACCAATCAAACCACAAATGGTTTCCTAATCATATGGTAGCTTACTGAAAGGTTCAAAACATAAATATCAAAATGGGAAAAGAAAACAGAAAAGAAGAGTAAAAAAGAAAAAAGTGGTAAGGATCTAGTGAGCTTTAAAGGCAACATTCTTCATCCATGTTCTTTTTCCCATCTACATGCATTTGTGCAATAATGTTTCCTTGAAGACTTAAAACAAATAAAATGAAGAAATAATTAATAATGGATGCCTATATATAATAACAACTTTCACAAATTTATCCTTTCTTGCTCTTCCAAGGAAAAATTCAATATTTTGATGTAGTTTCATTACAAAAACATTGTTCTTAGTAAGAAATTACAATTTTAAAAAAATTTTATACTATAATATAAAGGAGATTGAAGGTTTTAAATAG
Source organism: Rhizophora mangle (assembly GCA_037832345.1). Taxonomy (NCBI): domain Eukaryota; kingdom Viridiplantae; phylum Streptophyta; class Magnoliopsida; order Malpighiales; family Rhizophoraceae; genus Rhizophora; species Rhizophora mangle. Next base: position 93,865 of record JBAPLJ010001336.1, read on the forward strand.
AAATACAAGGATACATACAAAAAAAAAAAAATCTTGCCAAGAGAAAGTGGTGCATAGAGAAACTGCAGAACAAAGAAAAAAAAAAAAAATGAAACTAAAGAAAAAAAAAAAAAGAGGAAAACAAAGATTAGACTTATGCCTCAATGTAATGGTAACAGAAAAAAGTCAAAATCAATTCAAGATTTGAATTCTTTATGTTTAAAAACAAAAAAACTGACGAACATCAAAGGCAACAAAAAGTAACACTTGTCACTACATGGCACAACAAAGTTTGAAAGTTATTGAGATTGTGTTGCTTAAGGGACCAAAATCATTAAGAATTAGCTAGTTCTAGTAGCCCAAAATTAAAACTTTAGACAGCCAACCTAAAAGGATTATTAAAGCTTAACAGACACTTTGCAAATTTCCCCATATTTGAAAAAGAATCATGCAGCATAAAAAGAAAGATTTTCATATCCTTATATTTGAAATTCAGTGATGTATAAAATTTAACCCTGTAAACAAAACTAATTTGATATGAGTCCCTCTTGCTTCAAATGAATGAATCAATGAGGAATGTGTTAGCCTTAAAGGTTAGAGAATGAAGCTAAATAAAAGAAAGGAATAAATTGATGAAACAATGAAAAGCTATAATATAACAAAGTGATCAAGTCCAAGTAAAGAATGAAGGATAGAGAAAAAGAAGAAGCCAAAAACTGTTGGCAAGGCCATTGACAATGACCTCTTTTACAACGTAAGATATATCCCTCTACATGAAATTCCCATTAGCCATTGTCCCTTCCTTACTGTCCCGCCCTTTAATTATGAAGCTAATCAAAACTAACAACAAACAACCTAAAACCAAAAATCAATTTTGCAAGCCTTAGGTAGTCTTGGAGACAATCCATTCAAAATATTGATCAATTCTAACCTAGTAGCGTACAAAAACCTTGAATACCTAAAATTGTCTGGGAAAAAAATAGATCAAAATGATTTGTACACTATTAGGTCAAAGAATTGAATTTGATTAGGAGATTCAAAAATAAATTTATCCCTTCATTTTAATAAAAAGATTATGTAACGATTAGGAACCGCTGCTTTATTCAAAAATTAGGTAGCAGCTTAAGACTGCTACCTTAACCCTTTTTTTATTTTTTAACATAGATTAGCCAATGGTTCCAAATCTATGCCTCTTTTCATTTCAAGAAAATAAAAAAAAAAGGGCAATGGTTCAAGACTACTACCTTATTCCATTTTTAGATAATGAATAGGCAATGATCTAGAACTACTACCTTATATCTTTAATTTCAAAAGGAATAAGTAGTTGTTTAGAATTTTTGCCTTAGCTGCTTAATTTAAAAAAAAAAAAAAGACTAGGTAATGGTTTTAGACTGCTACATTATTCTTTTTTTTTTTTTTAAAAAAAAAGGTAGTGGTTCAATACCACTACCTTAGCTCTTTATTTTCAAAGGGAATAGGCAGAACCATTGCCTTAGCCCCTTATTTTTTTTTTTAAAAAAAAGATTAGGTAGTTGTTCCAAAATGCTACATTATTCATTTAAAAAAAAATATAAAGCAATTCTAGACTATTACCTTATCCCTTTATTTTCGAAAGGAATATATAGTAGTTTAAAACCATTGCCTTAGCCCCTTGTTTTTAAAAAAAAAAATCAGAAGATTAGGCAATGGTTCCAAATCATTGCCTTAATCCTTTTTCAATAATAAAAAAAAAAGTAGCAGTTCAAGACTGCTGCCTTATCCTTTAATTTTTTAAATGAAAGATAAGGTAGCTATTGCCTTATTCCCTATTTTTATGGTCTTTGATTCACATACTAACTTGGTTTAGACTCCAAGCCTTCACCTTGTTAGTCATCTCATAATTAAATTGACCTAACTTAACCCATAACAACTTAACATCAATACCATAATCCATAACTTTTACCTACCTTTCCTTGTCTTATTACCGTGAACATTGACTCTATGTTCACCTTGCCTCCTTGATGTGCTTGACTAATGCCAATCTTCATGTAAAGCGTTGGTGAAAGATGACACCAATTGGTAAGGTGAACTAACTTTCTTGCTTTTGCTTCTCAAACTCTAAGCTAACCAAATAGTATATTAAGTCTAAAAAGAAAAAAATTGAAAATTAGGGCGAGGAAATGAGTAAAGTGTTGTCTAAATTTATTGAGCTAAAAAGGGAAAATAGAGATTGTTGAAAGAAAATGCAATTCTAAAGGGTGAATATAATATAAATTAGAGTTATATAGTTGCATACTATTCACTTGTGTTCCTTTAATTAACATTGTGTTGTGTTTTAATTTTGGTGAAAGGGCAGCATCATGTTTTTGCTATATTGTTTCTATTACTATAAGGTTATGAATTGTATGATACATTTGTTATATACTTTTATAATTGTAAATGTTAACTCAATTGGTTCAAATGTGGATAATGGTTGTTTGTTGATCATAAATGAATTTAACTATTGTTTATTCTAACCCTTGGAATTTTGAGGAGGTTTTAACTTTTGACACAAAAGTCCATAATGGTCAATATAGAGGAAAGGCTATGATAGTAGATATTTTAGATTAACTTCCAACTATTACATTATTGAAAGGAAAAATTCCAGTCTTTATCATATAAGAAAAGAGGTTCGAGTATAGGAATTCATGATTAATGATTTTTTTTTGCTTTTTTTTATCTTTTTTGTTTTTTAGTTGGATAATGAAAATTTGGATGGGAAAGTATCATTTTGGCTTTCCTTTTATGGGTATTGGCAAGGGTGAAGGTCTCTAAATAATTGAACTATTAAGCTAAACTAAAGAAAAAAAAATATTTATTAGATAACAAGCCACAAAATAAGTGTTATAATATGTAATAGATCCTTCATTGGCATAGTTTAACATTATAAATATTGAATTCATAAACACCCTCTAAAATCACAACTTAATGTGTGTTTAATGGCTACACAGTCACAAAATAAAGCAAGCATATGCTATGTCTAATGCATCATAATTCCTAATTATTTCAAAGATACAATCCTTAATTGTTTCAAAAGTACAATCCTTAAATGTTGCAAAAGTATTAACTAATTGTTAACTTAACAACACATTTTAGTTAAGGTTTCTAGATAATTGTTAACCAGTGCCTTTATTGTGCATATTAGTGTGTTGCACAATTTCTGATCTACCTAAAAAGGCTATTTTTTGTCCATGATTTTGTACAAAAGTTGCTAGGACTTAGTTGGCACTAAACACTAATGTTTTGGGATGATATGAAGACATCCAAAATTGTAATAGAAAGTTGTTAATGAAGGGTTTAGAAAATTAATTTTTAATCAAGCTGAAAGAGACCTGTTATTGGCATATGTACTCTCAATGTGTTGTTCAAGTACAGTAGCATTATAAAAATGTTGTTAATGCTCTTTTGTAATGTTAAGATCTTTAGTACATTATTGTTCATTACAAGCAATCTAACTTAACTAATGACCTTGTTGTTCACCAAATATATTATAAATCAAAGATTATGTCACAATTCCATCAATAAGACAATTTGCACCCTTAACTTCATTTTGCACATACCCAGCACTTTTCCACACATTCTTAGTTCCATCATCAAGCTTTTCTAGCTCAACACCACCTACATATGGAATATCCTTGACAATGGCAAATACAAGTTCATCAATCTCATGTAGAACATTGATATGTACAAGATGCTCTCATGTCAACCATCGAATTCAACATATCAAACATTGCTTGTCACTTGTCTTACTAAGATACTTCATAAACTCATATGATTAGTTAGGGAACTTATGCATATAGTCAACTAGCATATAGTCAAGTATGTTATTGTATCCATGACTTTTTATTATTACATCTAAGCTAAGCATCAATAAGGTATCTTTTATGTTGGCTTCAATGACCTTGACTTCTTCCCATTCATATGTAATCTTAGGTTGCAACATCATGGTCCCATCAAGATGAAACTTTATAGTAATCAATATCCACCACGAATAATTATACTAAGGGTTAATAAACTATGTATGATTTCCAATAAACAAAAAGTTGCATACAAGGATAACAAGTTACATTTAATTAATAAACAATTAGGAAGTGACAAAGCTATTGCCTACTTTATTATAAATAGAAATTATTTATTCCATAAGCCTATTCCACTATAAAAATTAATTAATCAATTTCCTTTAACCATAAATGATTTTTTATCCCTTTTAACAAAATCTTTGATAAAATGATTGTGTAAGGAAACAAATGTAGAATTGCAAAGAATAGGAAAGCTACAAACTAATAAAATTGAGAAAGGGAATAGAATAAAAGGGTAAAAAAATTAGAAAAAAAAAATTATAATAATAATTAATATGGCTTTGGGTCATAAGAAATTAACCAATAATTGGTATTCCTAAATAAAAATCCTAACCCAATTAAGCTTAATCCCATTAACCCATTACTCAAAATTAAAATTAATAATCTCATTGACCCTAATCTCATAAATAAATTGAATTTTATAGTCCTTAAATTCTAAAACTTGAATAAAAAGGCTTAAGAAAAGTGTGGGTTACCAATGTCTTTGAAATAGTCTTAAGAAAGTAATTAGCTCTTATTACCTTTTGCTCCCTTTTAGCTTGCATAGATCATATGGTCCTTAAAATAATTGTCTCTCTCACTTTTTTCTTCTTTAAATCACTCACTATCTTATTTAAGAATTTTCTTTCACAAATTTTTCTCTCTTTTATTGTCGTGAATGACTCTTTATTCTTATTTTCACAAAGTATTTTCCTATAAAGAGAAATTGACTAGGGTCATTTATTTTGTTTATTTATATTATAATTATAATTTTATATTTACTTAATTAGGTTTATCTTTTATGTTTAATTAAATTTCCTTTTCAAAATGACATGTTTTTAAAATTTTCTTGATTCTTTTTTTTCATCAAATTATTATATATAATAGGTTAATGGGTTATTACTATTTGGATTTCAAGTAGATTTGGGTTTGGGCTTGGCCCAATTGAGATGTGGTGCTTTGTTATTGTTGTCTTTAGTACACCTCAGCTTCCTTCTCTTATCAGTGTGCCATATTAGCAACATAAATGATTTCTTTTAATTTGGTTTAACGGTTAGCTAGAATTGTTTAAAAAATTCTTAGTTTATTGAGTTGTTACTTTTGAAAGGTTAGGTTAGATTTAACATATCATGCAAAATTTAAAATAAAACTATATAATAACTCCTTTTCATTTCACATAAGAAAATATCAAGACAATCTAACCCTAAGAATGCCCAAAGAAAATCTTAGCCCTAACTCATTTTGCTTTACAGGTTTTAAGGGGAAAAAGGGCATTTTTGTGTTGGATTCAAGAGCTTATGGTCTAATTTGAAATCTTAAAGGCAAGATCTAATCTTGGACAAGGCATTAAAAGCAAAAGGCCATGGTCTCCTATTTATTCTTTTTTTTTCAATGATTTTTATTATGTTTTTTATTTTTATTTTTCTTGATTATTTTTGAAAAAATAAATAAGGGAAGGAGTGGGTTATATTTTTTTGAAAGTAGTTTTTTTTTTTTTCTAATTATTATCTTTCTTCTTCTAGTCTTCAAAGGAAAAGAGAGAAGAAAAAAAGGCCTAGGGTTTGAGTCTACTCTAACAAATAGAGGAGGCATTAATCTCCATTTTTTCTTTTGTTTTAAAAAAAAAATTTAACTTTTGTTGATATGTTACTTTTAGTTTTCTTAAAAAAATTTTTGATTTCACTCTTTTTTTGAGTTTTAATGTCTAGACCCAAAAAAAATGAAAGAAAAGATGTGAAAGAGTTCTTGTTGGCTTTGATAAGAGTTTGAAAAAACATGTCACTATTACTAGAGATTTTTGTTGATTTGTATAAAGGCTTGACCTACACAAAGAATGGTACTAGGAATGTGGTGCTTGGTGAGAAATTTCTTATTTGATTTTTGTGGGGAGTGTGTTTAGTTCAAGTCATGTTTGCATGTTTAAGAAGGCTTAAACTCAAGTTCATGGGTTACAAGTTCGGATAAGAGGACATGGAAGGGTGTTAACTTGTTTAAATTAACAAGGTTTAAATAAGTCAATATTCTTTTTTTTTTTGGGTGAATTTTTTGATTTTTTTACTCTTTTTATGTTTTATTAATTTTCTTTTTTTTTTTAATGTTTTACAAGTGCTTGGATGATTTGAAAGAGGAGGGAAATGAAGGAAAGAGGACGTGGTAACCACTTGTCATCAATGATGGCTTTGGTGACTAGTCTATGGGAAAAATTGGACACAAAGTAAATACAAAAGGATGTTAGTAAGAAATTTTTGGTATCAAAATTTAATAATTTTCAGATGACTGATGGTAGGCCAGTAGTAGAATAATTTGTTGAAATTTAAAGGATTCTAAATCATCTTTCATAATACAAAATGTTTATAGTTGAATTTGTAATTGTGAATTCTAGTATTGATAAATTGCCACTTTTTAAAAATATTTTCCAAAGAAGCCTAAAATATGAGAAAAAGAATACATCCCTTGAAATTCTTGCTAACTATCTTCATGTACTTAAAGAGTTTTGCATACAAGATGGAAACAATAAGGATGACTCTTATGTTTTAAAGTTGCAAGTGATTGAGAAAACACAATCAAGTGAGTCCACTAATAAGAGAAAGAATCAATCTAATGATAACAAGAGAAAAACCAAAGACAAATATAAAAAGGGCAAATATCATTTTTGTCACAAAAAAGGGCACAACAAATATGAGTGTCATCTTTAAAGGAAAAAAAAAAGGAGAAAAAATAGTTCCCCTCTAGAGTAACAAATGAAAAAATGATATCAAAAAGATCAATTCATTTATGGATGATGTTAGTTAATAGATTGATTTTAATGTTTCCGAACATGTTTGTGAGAACAAAAGTTACTTTAAAGCTATGAAACTAGTAAATGGGGGTATTGTTATGTACATATGAAATTCCATTATAGTTTTTGTCATAGAAATTAGGGAGGTAGAAATGCAATTCACTTCTAAAAGACTGACAACTTTATTCGTCCAAATGAAGTGTGTGTTTATGGGAATTAATTATTTTTGTAAAGACATGTTCAAACTTATGGTTGCTAATAATAATGTTGATGTTTATGCTTATATTGCTATGCATTCTTTTATATGGCATAATAGGTTAAGACATATAAACATTAGAAGATTACATGATATGGTTAAATTGAACTTGTTGCCATACTTTGATAAATCTAAAATCAAATGCATAACTTGTAAGCTAAAAAAAAAAATTAGAATTTTATTTCCAAATAGTTAAAGATCTTTAAACATGTTAAAATTAATTTATAGTGATGTGTGTGACTTGCACAACACTCTAATACTAGGAGGAAGGACATATTTGTGATATTCATTGGTAAATACTCAAACTACCGCTATGTTTAATTGACGGATACTAAAAATAAATCTTATGAAAGATTCAATTTGTATAAAACTAAAATTAAATTGCAAAAAGAATTTTTCATTAAAAATTTGCTATCAAAGAAGGGAGCAAAATATTATGATATTGATTTTTCTAAGTATATAATAATTCTTCATGAAACTACTATTCCTCACATTCTACAACAAAATGGTGTTGTAAATACAAAAATTGCATGTCAATAGAAATGATCAATGTCATGTAATCAAATTTTGGCTTGAGTCAAGGATTTTAGGGTGAGGCATAACTTACAACATTACATAGTTTAAATATAAATCCAACCCAAACTAACAAAATAACCCAATATAAGTTCTTAAAAAAAAGAAAGTCAAACCTTGTTATTTAAGAATTTGGTTTTATAGAGCAATTGTTAAGTTTCCTTAATGAAAATTGAAAAAGTTGGCTTAAAGGAGAGTTGAGTCCATCTTTTTAAGATATGTTCATAACAATAAGACCTATCAATTAATGGCCATAGAGCTTAACATCTTAATATCTATTAAAATAATCATTAAATTGATAAATGCTATTTTTGATGAAAATAAATTCATCTTAGTTTTTAACATTCCAAAATAGAAATAAGTTCTTGATAATGAAAATGATGCTTTAGCAAATAAAAAAAAAAAAATGATGAGGAGCAAAAGAGTAAAGGAAGTGAATACTTTTGGTTATGATTTCTTTGTGTTCCTAGTTGAAGGGATAAAGGAATTAGCATGTAATCAAATTCCATATTGGTTATTGAAGATAATCTTAAGACATTTGATGAAGCAATGAAATTGCAAAGACTCTTGGTACTTAGACACTTTGAATCAATCCTCTCTTTATATGTATCTTTCTATGTTAGCTATAAGGGGTGGGTTTTCTCCAATTTTTTATGGTAGTTACACTGCAGTCTTTGTTTGTCCATCCCATCTCATCTTAATTTGGCTATATGTGGATGTAGCCAGCCATGTTTTTGACAGTTGACATAGATCTCACAAGACCCACCATCACTACAAAATAACCCCCACCCTTTTCCTTCGTTACTAGGGAGAGTAAGCAACCTCTATTAGCAAAGGACCTCCTTGAAGTGGCTTGTCAACCCTGCTTTCCCTCCTTCAAAATAATGCTCTTTACCAAATGCCTTTCCTTGGGTTAGGGCATCATAGCAATAAGTAGTTTGCTCCACTCCCTCAAGGGTAGGATGTTGGCTGAGATAGAGCTAAGAGCTAACCTAGACTTTCCATGTATTGTCCCTTCTTTCCAAAAAGGAAGAGGAAAAGAAAAAAGATATAAGTGTCATAAGAACTTATTCTTTTCTACTTGATGCCATTTTCCTTAATTTTCTTTACATTTAATTTAATTACTAAAAGAGCATTGGAAGACTAATTTGCAATCCTCTAGGATTTGACCATTTAACTTCCAAAATAGCTTGAGGAAGATAACATAGTAGAACCTTTAAACATGCATATTAGAATCTCATACTAGGATTGTATGCTATATGTGCAATACATATTACAATTATGATGCTAATACATGAGATAACTATAATTAACTAAATCCCACAACTCAAATATTAAGTACACAATAAGAACATGGTGAGTTGGCTTTTAAAATTATAGAATAAAACCAGAGTTTTGATTAAAAAAAGGTTTGTTAGATTAGCTAAAAGCCTCCTTAACTTGAATATGTTTGATATTATAATTTATGGGTCCTAATTAACTATATTTGTGTGATTTGGATGAGTTATCTCATGATCACATAAATTTAGAGACAATGGTTAGGTGCATCATATGTGATTTGATTAGACAAAGAGTTGTCATTTAATTGATATAAGAGTCACAAGTGATGTAATAGATAGGTTATGTTATCTACCTAATTATTTTTTTCTTTGATTGTTAGATTATCTCAAGGGGAAATAAATTAAATGGGATCTTGACCCATTAGAAAATTTTTTTGAGTAAGATCTTTCAAGTCAACATAGAGATTTATTGATTGAAATAAAAAATTTTTGGGAATAACTAAAAAAAATAAATATTAAAGACTAGATCTAATTTTGGTATGTATGCATGAAATTAATACTCACTATCTATTATATATAGAGGTTGCTAGATCAAAATGAGTAATAATTTGTCCATATATACAAAGCATAGTTGATGTGAACAAACTCATTGAACCAAATGTTTTAGACTAGTATAAAATCTTGAGAATTGTTCTCAAGTAAGGAAAGAAGTTTTACGTTCCTGATGAGGAAGAAGTGGAGGCATATATTTAGCATAAGGATGATGATGATTATGCTACATGTATGATATTACCTAGTATGTCTCTTAAACTTAAAAGGTAACATGAGAATATCATGAATGCCTACACAATAAAGTCTACATTTTAACAAGTTGTTTAATATAGAAAGTTGGACAAAAAGATATGAGATCTTAAAGGAATTGTTCTAATGTAAGATGGCTGAAGGATCTTTAGTGAATGCTAATATTATGAAGATTAGCTACATTGAGAAATTACGCTAATTGGGTTTTAACATAAATTTAGAGTTAAGTGTTGGCCTGATCTTGTAGTCTACCTTTGGTTTGTTCGCAGTTTATTGTGAACTTTTATATGAACAAGTTGGAAGTTACATTAGTTAAATTATTGAATATGTTTAAAACTACAAAGAAAACTCTAAAGAAAGAAGAGACTCCTTTTTTTCTCATGGATTCTTCCAATGTGAGGAGCAAGGCCTAAAAAGATGAACAAAAAAAAGAAAGGCTCAAGAAACCATGGCATTTGAATCAAGTAGTAATGCGAAAATGGAAAAAGTAGGAGCACTTGCCATCATTGTGTTAAGAAGGCCACTAAAAAAGGGATTGCAAGATTTATCTTGCTAGACTAAAGGTGAAGAAGCTTAGTGAAGCCTTTGCTATTTTCCTTTTTGTGTTTTCCATTGTTTTATTTCATATTGATATGTCATTTTGTGTTTTAGTACTTTCTTTGTTAATTCTTCAAATGAACGAGTTTTAATAGTTAACTATTAGTTATAGTTGACCTTTTCATTTATTTTCTTCTTTGCTTCCACCCTTGTTAAGAACTCAAATTTGTTTAAAATAAAGGGATCTATAATTTGAATTTTGGATCTATATTTGTCAAGGAAATGGTAATATACTGGGAAGAAAGTTTCAGCCACATCAAACTAATGCTCCCTTACTTTTGTGTTTACATTTGTAAGACATCCCATTGCTAAGGCATTCTTTTTTTTCCTTTCCTTCTCGCCCCTTTGTTTTCATTTAGATGTTTAAGAAGTTCTTGGGCTATAATGGTTTTTACACCTAAGGCCTTTTGGGTCTAGAGCCTTTACTTTGACCATTAGGCTAAAGCTTTGGTCTCCTACACAGTGTTCTTACATTAATGAACATGTGCTACCTCAATATTATGTTATGTAATGTAATGTTGTATTATTACTTAAGTGACTCCTTTTATTTTATGCACACTCAAAAGTAGTGACTAGGAGATCTTATTAAACTCAATGAAATTTGATTATAAATCTGCTCCCTATAAGGTTCTCAGTTCTGCATGAACTACTTTAGGTTTCCTACTTACAATGAGAATTGATTTTCCTTAGATATTTATCAATGTAGGTGATCCTCTTTATATTTAACTAATAAGTATCATTTAAAAAAAATAAAAGGGGAAAAATATGAGTAATTTTTAATAAAAAGAAAAGGTAAATTTAAAAATACTTTTCCTTTTAAAAAGATAAAAGGAGAAATTTAGGTAAATATGAGTATTTTTTTTAAAGAAAAAAAGGGTAAATTTAAAAATATTTTTTCCTTTTAAAAAATAAAAGGAGAAATGTAGGATTTTTTTTTTTTTTTTTTTCCTTAAAAATTATAATTTTAATTATAAGTATTTTAATGACGTAGATTTTAAAAATATGTGAAAATTGTTATTATAAATTAGATAAATTGTAATGCACTTAATTTCATTGAAAATAGTAAGAAAAAATGTATGTTGATTCTAATAATTTAATTTCATTAAAATACTAAAAAAAATTATAAACTAACTATTAAGTTGATGTCAAATAGAATAATACATGAGAATTTCCTAATAAATTAAAAATTAAATTAATTGCTCAAATATTCTTAAAATTAAACAAATATTACTACAAAATCATTTCATTAGTTTTTTCTTTGTTTTGTTAATATATATTTAAATATTTGTGTTTAGACTCACAAGATGTGCAAAATTTATCATATTTATTTAAAAATGTATTTTTACTTGTATTTTATTTAAATGAAAAAAAAAAAAAAAAACGACTTAAATTATGAGCTATATATTATCTTTTTGAGAAATAACGATAAATTTGGAGAGATTTTTTTCTATTTCTAAAAAACAAAGAAGAGGAATTTCAAACTATTTTTTTTTTTTATTTTTTTCCTAATTATAAGTATTTGTGCTATGCATATTTTTGGAATATGTAAAAAAAAGTTTAATATTAATTAAATAAATTAGAATACATCTTAAATTTTATAATTAAGTACATAAGATATATGTTGAAATTTTGAAATTTTAATTCCATTAAAATATGAAAAAAGACTATAAAGCAACTAGTAAGTTAATGAAAGACCAAAAGCATTCTAGTCCTAAACTTGAGGTGAGAGTTTGAGTCTCTAAGAGTGAAAGACATTGAGATTGCTAAAGAGTTTGCAAATGAACTTATGAAGGTTATTAATGAGATTAGGTTGTTAGCAAGGGATTTGACTAAACAAAGGATAAAGGAAAAGGTTTTATTGTGATTGCCAAATAAGTATGAGTTTGAAATCTCATCTTTAGAGAACTTTAATGACCTAAGCAAATTTACACTTGCTAGGCTAGTTAATGCCTTGCAAACTTTGGAATTGAGAAGGGCTATTAGATAGAGTGACTCCTTGGAAGCTGCTTTAGTGGCAAGAAGCATAGATAAGCCAACATCACACTTGAAAAGGCATAGTGATGATAAGACAGAAATGGAAAGATGAAATTGAAAGCAGTAAAGATGGAGAAAAGAAAAAGAAAGTGTATCCTTTTGCAAGCACTATAAAAGAACAACTCATGTTAAAAAGTATTGCTAGTTAGACTTGATGTACAATGTATAATCTATAAGAATTTGAGTCATATGGCTAAAGTATGGAAAAATACAGGAAACCCAACAACAGAAGCAACAACAAGCTCAGGTACTTAAGAACCAACAATAAGAGGAGCAACTTTTCATGGTAGCTTGTAGTAATGAGAGGAGCAGTGCTAAGAATTGGTTGATAGGTGATGGTTATAGTTAGCACATGTCAAATGATGTGGAAAATTTTGAGACACTAGATTAGTCATACAAGTCCAGGGTAAATGTAGGCAATGTAAATTTCATCAATGTAAAGGAAAAGGCTCTATAGTTATTATGACAACAATAGGTATTAAACTTATACCTAAAATTCTCTATGTTCTTGGTATTAACCAAAATTTGGCCGCTATTGGACAATCATTAGAAAAAGGTTATAAACTACACTTTAAAGACAAATCTTATTAAATTGTTGATTCTCAAAACCATGAGTTGTTAACTTTGGAAATGAAGAACATGAGCTTTATGATTCATAGGAATCTCATGCATAGTTAAGCTTTTATACATATTATTCATGACTCAACCTTAGGGCATAAAAGGTTGGGTCATTTTATTTATTCATCATTAAGCCATATGTATGAAAATTATTTAGCATTAGATATTCATTCCATAATTAAGTCTCCTTAGGTTTGTAAATCTTGTTAGTTTGGAAAGCAAAGTAGGTTACCATTTCTTGCCAAGTAGGCTAAGAGAGATGCTTAAAGGTTGGAGCTCATACACACTAATGAGTGTGGCACCATGAGCATTCCTTCATTGAATAATAGTAGGTTTTATATCTTATTCATAGATGACTACATTAAAATGTGCTGGGTTTATTTTATGAAACTTAAGTTAAAGGTGCTTGATATTTTCTTAAAGTTCAAATTTTGGATTGAAAATCAAACTAGTTACAAGTTGAAAATGATAATATTAGATAATGGTACTGAGTAAGCATCTAACAAGTTTATAAATTATGTCAAGATGCTAGGATCCATCACCAATTCATTGTCACATACACTCCTCAAAAGTATGGGATAAGTGAGAGGAAAAATAAAGCTATAATTGAAATAACCAAGTGTCTACTTTTTGAAAAGAACATGCCAAAGAAATTTTGGGTGAAGGTACTCAACACTATTATTTACTCACTTAACAAGTTACCTACTAGAGCTTTAGGAGGAAGTAGAAATCCTTATGAGGCCTGGCATGGAAATAACCCTTCACTCCAGCACTTGAGGGTCTTTAGTTGCATATGTTACAATTTTGTATCTAAGATCAAAAGAGAAAAGTTGGATTTAAAGGTCAAAATAAGCATATTACTTTTTATGGTTTAAATTCCATTGTCAATAAGATCTACATTTTGAAGATATAAAAAGTATTTCTAAGTTAAAGTGTAAAATTTGATGAACATGCCAACAAGGATTAGTACAAAGCTCAAAAAAATGGTAAAGTCTAGGATTTCAAAATTAACCAATCTCCTTTGTAACTTGATATTCATACAGATGATGAGGTGGCTGAGTTTGATGATGAGCTAGTAAGAGGAAGCAAATCACTTGCCAAGGTATATGGAAGGAGCAATGTAGCTTCATTAGAGCCTATCAGTTATTTTAAATCTACTATATGGATAAATCCTATGAAGGCTAAAATTGAAATGCTTGAAAAAAACAACACCAAAAATTTGTTTAAAACACTAATGATAGATAAGTAATTGGTGTTAGTGGGTATTTAAATCTAAAATAAATGTTGATGGCACACTTAACACACACAAAGCTAGATTGGTTATTAAAGGCTATCCATAGGAGCTTGGAGTGGATTACTTTAAAACCATTGTACTTGGTTATAGGCTTATCAAAATCAAACTACTCCTAGCACTTATAGCTTAAAAGGGATGGCTAGTGTTTTAACTTGATGTGAAATTAGATTTCTTGAATGGCCTATTGAGAAAGGAAATTTACATTAAGCAATTAAAGGACTTTGTGAATGAAAGACATGAGGAGGAAGTGTATATGCTCCAAAGAGTTTTTAGGGTCTAAAATAAGCTTTTAGGGCCTAGTATAATAGGCTTGATGAGCACTTAGTGCAACAAGGGTTTGTAAGAAGCAACAAAGAAGCTACTTTACATATAAAGATTGCTCTTACTAACCTATTAATTGTTATAGTCTGTGTCGATGACCTGTTGATCATTCAAAGTTGTAATAACTTGATTAATAAGTTCAAAGCCAATATTAAGAGGGTTTTTGAAATGACAGATTTAGGATTAATGTGTTATATTCTTGGAATGCAAGTTACTTAAACTCATAAAGTAATTTTCATTAATCAAAGTAAGTATTCAAATAAGGTTTTAAAAAAGTTCAAAATGCAAAATTGTAAACCAATCTTCACACCAATCATGTTAATTAAGAAATTCAATAAAGAAGATGGAGCTAGGAGAGCAAATGGGAGCCTATATAGAAGTAAAATTGGTTATCTATTATACTTAATAGCAAACATGCCTAATACCATGTTTGTAACCAATTACTTTTTAGATTTATGCAAATTTCCCAATGAATTGCATTTTTGAGTTGCTCAAAGAGTGCTTAGGTATGTAAAAGGAATAATTGATTTTAGGTTAAAATCAAAAAAAAAAAAATGGGAAACTGGTATTGAAAGGCTACATAGTCAATGACTAGAGTAGCTTTTATGAAGACATGAAGAGCATTGCAAGTCACCTTGTCTCTCTTATTTCAAGCCTTGATAACTTGGGGCTTAAAAAAGCATGCAATAGTGGCACAATTTACTATTGAGGTAGAATGTATAGTAGTTGCAAAAGTTGTAAATTAGGCACTATAGCTAGGAAAAATATTGGTCAATTTAAAGTGCATGCAAGATTTACCTACTAAAAATTATGGTTGATAATAAGTTTGTTGAGGTCATCTTAAAGAACCTTGTATTCCATGGGAGAGCAAAACACATCAAGATCAAATACCATTTTGTTAGAAAAGCTTAACAGGCTAATGAAGTTATTCTAGTGCACTACAATTTAGATTTGTAGTTAGCAACATCATGACCAAGGCCTTGCTAAGGCTTAAATTTAAAAGGTTAAGGGATGACATGAGGCTAAAAAATAAAGAAGCTAAGGAGTGTTGTTGTGAGGCCTAGCTTCTTCATTACTCAAGTTCCCAACATTAAAGAGAAAAGAAATTGGAAGTTGAGTTGCAACAAGAAGATCACGACATTAGCATTAAGAAACAAATGCTTTATTTTGTTTTTTTTTAAGGCTCTTCGTTTCGTTAACTTGTAGCTAGTTTTCTAGTTTATTCTAGTATAAGTAACCAATAAGCAATTGTGTTGTAATGAGTTCAATTGATGTTAGTGGCTATGAATCTAGTGAAAATCATTGCTAATGGGGCTAAATGAAAACTTAGTGCACTAAGTGGAGTTAACCTAATGTGGAAACTTAGTAAGTATGGCAAGCACATTCTTTGGGCATCATTATTGTAAATTTTGTACATTAACCATTTATAAGGGACTTTGATTTAGAATGAAAGTTGCAAAAACATTACAATCTTAAAATTTTAGTGCATTTTGTTGTAATATGCCAATCTTCATCTTTTTCCTTTTCGTCTTTTACTATCTTTTGTAACAAGGCAATAACCTTCTCTCATCATCAAACAATAATGCTACTAGCTTAAGAACTAGCTTTCATCTCACACTTCAAAAGCTATAATAGAGATCTCATCAAGAAGATCCTTAGCATGATAAACAACATCTTTGTGCTCATCAAGCCATTTCTTGACTTTGAAATTATTAATCTACTTCTTTTCATCATTGTTAAGCACATTATGAATTGACAGTATGATTATCTCCAACATCTTCAGCAACCCATGGTTGAGCCTCCTTTCTTTTAAAGAAATCAATGAAATCATAAGAAGTCATCATATCAAAGATCACCTAAAGTGATGCAGAGAGAAAAGGTCTACCCATCAAGGGTCTTGCAATATTGCTTTAAAAAATTTTCTTGTTTCCCTTATGAATGGAAAGGAAAGGAAGCAAAAAGGATAAGGGGATGAGGTAGATAAGGCAAGATTTAGACCATTAGCTATAGTTGATCATCATAATTAATTGGTTTTTGCATTTGCATCTAATGGTTTAGATATCATCTAATCTACTTGGTCATTAATTTCATTTCCTCACTAACATTGCTCTAAAGGCAATTGATATTATTGTCACCCACCTTCAGGGCAAGATGAGAATGTGACCCAATGTTGAAACGAATGCTTGATGTAGGGCCTTGTTATTGAATAGTGTGTGTTGAGCCACTGATAATTGTTGCAATGTTGTAATGATGGATTAATAATGATTGAGGTAACCATGATGGTAAGGTACTCTACTTGATCACCCTTACCATTTGCTTAGCCTTTGCAATGCTTGGATTAATTTGAATCTTCACCATCTTAAATCAATCTTAGGATAGTAAAGTCATCACCAAAATTTTAATGTATGGTTGGAACAACTTGATTATTGATTTAGAGAATTACCATGCACTCTAAATTAGTAGGACTTGACTTGCATTACTAAGATTCTTTGGAATTAGGGGCATAGTTACACCTAGTGAAATTCGAGACTAACCTAAATGCCCATTGTGAACAATAGAACTACAATATTAACATTTATTTTATTTTATGCTTATTCTTGTTTTAATATTTTTTTATTTGTTTATCTTTCATAATGACATGTACTTAACAAAAATTTTGTCATGGGCACACATTAGGGTTTTGAAAATGTTGACATGATAGGATGTGAGATTAAGGTTTAAGAAAAATCAATGGATACTTTTTATGAAGATCTCATGCTCCAATTGGAATTGTGTTTGGAAATGAGATGCTTTTAACAAAGATCTCTTGCTTTAAAAAATTTTTGGAAAGAATTGAGATACTTTTTATAGTGATCCCTTACATTGAAAAAAATTTGAAGAAATTTGAGAATTTTTTTTTTTTTTTTTACATAAGTTTTGAAGGAATTTGGAAAATTTTGGACTGTGAGGATTTTCTTGGAAAATGATACGGGAAACTTTGGACAAATGAAAAGTGGGGAATTCTTGAAATTCTAGACTTAGGAAGTGATATGAAAATCTCATTTAGAAAATATGTATTTGTTTAAGATTTTGAAGATCTTTGGATTAGAGAAGGAAAGGAAATTTATTATTGTTGTTTGAGAACACCCTTTTAGGGATTTTTAGCACTTAAGAGATTTTTATTTTTGACAAAATATAGAAATTTCAAATTTTGAAAAAGTAAGTTTTTGAGATTTGGGAATATTGAAAAAAGAGAAAATTTTATTTATTAGAAATTACTATGTGATTTTTGAAAATAAAAATACCCAAAATTCAAGGAAAATAAAAAAGGGAGAGAAAAAAAAAAAAGAGAAGTTTCATCCAATGGTGGGCATGCAAGTCTAAGAAACCTACCTTACAATCTACATCAATCATCTAAAAAGGGGGTAATAAATTGGGTTTAAGGGAAATGTAACCAATGTCTCACAAATCGAGATATATTATGGAATGGAATTAAAAAGTTAGTTTTAGAAGTGCAAACTAAGCTTATTTTTTATTCCATTGTCAACCTCCCTTGCACCAAAGAAGTCTCACTTTAAGTTATGTAATAAAATAAAGCCATGGAATGAATTCTTCAAGTCCTCTCAAGTCATTCAAGAAGACTGATCAACTAGCATTTGGTAATAAGAAAGTTAAGGTGTAGAATGGAGCTTTGGTTCCTAGCGCTACTTGTGAGTAGGATGATGGGTAGGGTTTGACTAATGAATTGTGTCACAAACTTTTGTTGTCATGATTCTTTTCAATCTGTTAAAGGAATGAAATCTTAGAGGTATAAGACAAATAATGTAATGGAAGTTGAGAATGTTGATGCTCAATTTGATCTTAAAGGGGACATGGGGTTTCTCTAAATTGCACTAACATAGAATTTCAACCTCAAAGAAGATAGCCTTCAATGAGCCATGGGGAAGCAATTTGATTGTAAAGCTATTGGGTAGCAAAATTTGGCATACTTGTCTACATTACTCATTATATCAACTATGGTCACCTAAGGGCCATTTCCAATTGAATGATTTAGGGAATGATTTCTTCTTGGTCACATGTAAAAATTTGAGGATCATTCCTTTGTTTTTAATGGTGGCCCCTTAATGGTAGTTGGCCATTATTTCATCATGTAGTGGTGGTAACTTGATTTTGATCTAGATGAGTCTGACATTGATCAAATGGCTATATGGATATGCCTATCTCATTTACCAATGGAATATTATAATTATAATGCTTTATGGAAATTTGAGATAAAATGGGGCACACATTAAAGATTAATAAAACCTCAAAGGATGATGTTGTTAGGGTGTGTGTGCATGGAAATTGATTTAAATAAGCTTCTGGTCACTCGGTATGTTAAGGGTGGCAAGGTCTGATGAGTCAAGTAAGAAGGAATTCATCTAGTCTACTTTGAGTGTGATTCATATAGACACAAAACTAGGACTTATGTTATGATTGATGATTAACAACATGATTTCACAAGAACTTGTATATGATAAGGTGAAGAAAGCTAAGTAAGAATCACCTTATGGCCCATGGATTTTATAACAAAGATGGGGTTAATGGAAGGCTAAATATTTAATTTGCAAGTGTCTAAAATGGTGTTGTTGATAAAGGCTTGGTTGAGTTTCCCAATTTGCAACCTTGGCTAGAGCCAATGGCTAAGATGTGGCTGGAAACAATGGCATGGTGGACAAGGGAGTTGGCATTGATGGAATAATTGATGGTTGTGATTCTAAGAAATTAGTAACATATGGTGGATCTCAATTGGCTATGGGAAAGGGTAAGTAGTAAACTTCTCTAAATGGCAAACAACATAGTATAAGAGATAAGCTTGTTGTCTCACCTAAAGTTCAAGAAATTATTCCTCATACAAGTCATGATATCTTGCAAAAAGGGTCAATAGAATCTAAGAGCTATTGACAATTGATGAATGTAACTAGCATAAAATCTTTAAAATTGGTTGCCTAAAATTATCCTCCATGTGGTAATAATAGCAAGATATTGGGTTGTTAATGTAGCATCAAGAAGTTCAAAATACTAAATGAGTGAGCCAACTATTAGGCCTTGAAGTGGGTGGGCTTCTCAATCTAATCATAATTTTTTGGGCCATGATAACCCTAAACTTCTTTGTTATAGAATGTGGGGAATCACAACATTTGAATGGGGATATGGTCTCTTATGTTCAAGAAACTCCAATGTAAGTTGAGGATGATTTAGGCTACATCTAATAATGATGAGCCATAAGGTTTGGCCTAGATATTGGTTGATACAATTTTGTTTCTTTTACTCTAAGAATCTTATGAATATACTTGTTTGGAACTATTTCAGAGTTGTAAAGGATAACTTTAAGATGACTCTACGGTTACTATTGCAGACTAATGTGCCCTTTGTTATTTGGTTAAATCTCAGGTGAGTGGGTGAAAGGTGACTGAGGTTTGCAAGAAAATTGGTTTCTTTGAAATTTTAAGGAGGAGGCTCGAGGGTTTAAGGGAGGCAGTTGGGTTTTTTAGGATAATTCAAGTTTCAAACTTAGGCTAGTAAATATAAGTGACCAGTTTATAAATTTGCTAATGTAGAAATGTGATAATCAATCATGGTTTTTTATTGTAGTGTATGGAGTTCACACCAAGATTGATGAAAATAGCCAAGGGAAGTCCTAAGAATAATACATGTTATTGTGAATTTCCTTGGTTAATGGAATCTAATGAAAAAATAAGAGTGCATCACTTCTAAGATTCCAATATTGATAAATTGCCACTTTTTTGAAATATTTTCAAGAGGAGCCTAAAATATAAGAAAAAGAATATATCCCTTGAAATTCTTGCTAACCATCTTCATGTAGTTAAAGAGTTTTGCATATAAGATGGAAACAATAAGCATGACTCTCATGTTTTAAAGTTGCATGTGATTGAGAAAACATAATCAAGTGAGTCCACTAACAAGAGAAAGAATCAATCTAGTGATAACAAAAGAAAAACAAAAGGTAAAAAAAAGGGCAAATGTGTCATTTTTGTCACAAAAAATAGGGCACAACAAATATAAGTGTCATCTTTTGAAGAAAAAAAAAAGGAATAGAAATAGTTCCCCTTTAGAGTACAAATGAAAAAATGATTCCTATGATTAGAAAGATCAATTCATTTGAGGATGACATTACTTAATAGATTGATTCTAATGTTGCCCAACATGTTTGTGAGAACAAAAGTTACTTTAAAGCTATGAAATTAGTATATGGTGGTATTGTTATGTACATGTGAAATTCCATTATAGTTTTTGCCATAGGAATTAGGGAGGTAGAAATGCAATTCACTTCTAAAAGAGTTATAAACTTTACCAATGTATTTTATGTTCTATAAGTTAAGAAGAATATGATATTACGTAGTCTATTAAACAAACTTAGATCCAAACTTGTATTTAAGATTGACAACTTTATCCTTCCAAATGAAGTGTGTTTATGGGAAATGGTTATTTTTGTAATGGCATGTTCAAACTTGTTGTTGCTAATAATAATGTTAATGTTTATGCTTATATTGCTAAGCATTCTTTTGTATGGCATAATAGGTTAAGACACAAACTTTAAAAGATTGTATGATATGGTTAAATTGAACATGTTGCCATACTTTGATAAATCTAAAAACAAATGCATAACTTGTAAGCTAACAAAAATAATTAGAATTCTATTTCCAAGTAGTTGAAGATCTTTAAACATGTTAAAATTAATTTATAGTGATGTGTGTGATTTGCACAACACACTAATACTAGGAGGAAGGAAATATTTGTGATATTCATTGATAAATACTCAAACTACTACTATGTTTAATTGATGTATACGAAAAATAAATCCAATGAAAGATTTAGTTTGTATAAAACTAAAATTAAATTTGAAAATGAATTTTTCATCAAATACTTGTTATCTAAGAAGGGAGCAAAATATTATAACACTGATTTTTTTAAGTATATGAGAATTTTTCATGAAACTACTATTCCTTACACTATATAACAAAATGGTGTTGTAAATACAAAAATTGCATGTCAGTAGAAATGATCAATGTCATGTAAACAAAATTTGGCTTGAGTCAGGAATTTTGGGGTGAGGCATAACTTACATCATTCCATATTTTAAATATAAATCCAACTAAAAGTAACAAAACAACCCCACATAAGTTCTTAAATAAAAGAAAGTCTAACCTTGTTATTTGAGAATTTGGTTTTGTAAAGCAATTGTTAGGTTTCCTTATTGAAAATTGAAAAAGTTGGCTTAAAAGAGAGTTGAGTCCATCTTTTTAGGATATGTTCACAACAATAAGACTTATTAATTAATAGCCATAAAGCTTAACATCTTAATGTCTATTAAAATAATCATTAACTTGATAAATGCTATTTTTGATGAAAATAAATTCATCTTAGTTTCTAACATTCCACAATAGAAACAAGTTCTTGATAATGAAAATGATGATTTAGCAAATAAAAATGAGTAGCAAAAGAGTAAGGGAAGTAAAGACTTTTGGTTATGATTTCTTTGTGTTCCAAGTTGAAGGGACAAAGGAATTAGCATGTAATCAAATTCCATATTGCTTACTAAAGATAATTTTAAGACATTTGATGAAGCAATGAAATTGCATAGACTTTTGGTACCTAGACACTTTGAATCAATCCTCTCTTTATATGTATCTTTCTATGTTAGCTATAGGGAGTGGGTTTTCTCCAATTTTCTATGGTAGTTACACTACAACCTTTGCTTGTCCATCCCATCTCATCTTAATTTGGCTATACTTAGATGTGGCCAGCCATGTTTCTAATGATTGACATAGATCTCATGAGACCTACCATTACTGCAAAAATAACCCCCACCCTTTTCCTTTGTTACTAGGGAGAGTAAGCAACCTCTATTAGTAAAGGACCTTGAGTAAAATTTCTTATGTCATGTAAAATGTCCATCAAGCAATCTAGTCCAATTACCTCCTTGAAGTGGCTTGTCAACCCTACTTTCCCTCCTTCAAAATAATGCTCTTTACTAGATGCCTTTCCTTAGGTTAAGGCAACACAACAACAAGTATTTTTGCTCCACTCACTCAAGAGAAGGATGCTGGCTAAGATAAAGCTAAGAGCTAACTTAGACTTTCCACACATCGTCCCTTCTTTTTAAAAAGGAAGGGGAAGAAAAAAAGAAGATATAAATGTTGTAAGACCTTATTCTTTTCTACTTGATGCTATTTTTCTCAGTTTTCTTTACATTTAATTTAATTTCAAAATGAGCTTCGGAAGCCTAATTTGCAATCCTTTAGGATTTAACCATTTAACTTCCTATATAGGTTGAGGAAGATAACATAGTAGAGCCTATAATCATGCATGTTAGAATATCATACTAGAATTATATGCTATATATGTGATTTATATTACAATAATGATGCTAATGCATGAGATAATTACAATTAGCTAAATCTCACAGCTCTCAAATATTAAGTACATGATAAGAACATGGTGAGTTGGCTTTTATAATTATAGAATAAAACCAAAGTTTTATTTGAAGAAGGTTTGTTAGGTTAGCTAAAAGCCTCTTTAACTTGAATATGCTTATTATATTATAATTAATGGGTCTTAATTAATTATATTTGTGTGATTCAGATGAGTTATCTCATGATCACATAAAATTGGAGACAAGGATTAGGTGCATCATTTGTGATTTGTTTAGACAAAGAGTTGTCATTTAATTGATATAAGAACCATAAGTGATGTAATTAATAAGTTATGTTATCTACCTAATTATTTTTTATTTGATTGTTAGATTATCTCAAGGTGAAACAAATTAAATGGGATCTTGACCTACTAGAAAATTTTGAGTAAGATCTTTTAAATCAACATGGAGATTTATTGATTAATAAAAAATTGGGAGTAACTAAAATAAGGATTAAAGACCTGATCTAATTTTGATATGTATGCATGAAATTAATACTCACTCTCTTTTTATTACTCAAATTGAGTAATAATTTATCCATATATACAAAGCATAATTGATGTGAACAAACTCATCAAACCAAATGTTTTAGGCTAGTACAAAATTTTGAGAATTGTTCTTAAGTAAGCAAAGAAGTTCTATGTCCCTAATGAGGATTTTCCTACTCTTGGCAATAAGGAAGAAGTGGAGGCATATATTTGGCATGAGGATGATGATGATTATGCTACATGTGTGATGTTAGCTAGTATGTCTATTAAACTTCAAAGGTAACATGAAAATATCATGAATGCATACATAATAAAGTCTACATCTCAAGAAGTTGATTGATATAGAAACTATGACAAAGAGATATGAGATCTTAAAGGAATTGTTCTAATGTAAGATGGTGGAAGAATCTTCAGTGAATGCTAATATTATGAAGATTGACTTCATTAAGAAATTGGGCTAATTGGGTTTTACCATAAATTTAGAGTTAAGTGTTGACCTGATCTTGTAGTCTCTACCTTAGGTTTGTTTGCATTTTATTGTGAACTTCTATATAAATAAGTGGAAGTTACATTAGTTGAATTATTGAATATGCTTAAAACTATAAAGCAAACTTTAAAGAAAGAGAAGACTCCTTTTCTTCTCGTGGATTCTTCCAATGTGAAGAGTAAGGCCTAAGAAGAAGAATAAAAAAAAAAAAAAAGGAAAGGCTTAAGAAACCAAGGCATTTGAATCAAGTGGTGATGTGAAAAGGACAAGAGCAAGAGCACTTGCCATCATTATGGAAAAGAAGGCCACTAAAAAAGGAATTGCAAGATTTATCTTGCTAGACCAAAGGTGAAGAAGCTTAGTGAAGCCTTTGGTTTAGGTATGTTTATGATTGAGATAAATCTTTCTACTTTTGATTTTATTACTTGGATATTAGATATTGGATATGGTTCTCATATTTGTAGGAATATGTAGGAAATCATCAGAAGTAAACAGTTGAAGAAATGTGAGGTAGACCTATACTTTTTGAAAACATCATTTCCATTTCTAGTCCAACTTTAAATGAATTTACTTTTATATTTACAGATAAAGGTTATTCTTTTGAGAAAAATTATGTTTATTATAGATCTAATATTTATACAATTTTTTTTATATAAACTTTATTAAGGAAGATTAAGTTATAAAAAAAATTATTAATTAGATCTATTTAATTATAAGTCATAAAAAATATATGAATCTTATTTATTGGATAATAAGATAATTGAGACTTCTTTAAAAAGGAAAAGAGAACATGTTAATGAATATACATATAGATGTATATGGTCTTAAGCAATGCATGCAAGAGGTGGTTTGTCTTAGTTCATTACATTCACAAATAATCAATCAAGATATGGTTATGTGTCTTTAATGAAATACAAATTTGAATAATTTGAAAAATTCAAAGAATCAATAAATGAAGTAGAGAAACAAACTAGTAGAAGTTGATTGATATTGCTCTAAAGGCAATTGATATTGTTGCAACCCACCTCCCAGGGTAAGATGAGAGCATGACTTAATGTTGAAGTGAATGCTTGATGTGGGACCTTGTTATTGAATAGTGTGTGTTGAGCTGCCGGTAATTGTTACAATGTTGCAATGATGGATTAACAATGATTAAGGTGAACCATGATGGTAGGGTACTCTACTTGATTCGCCCTTACCACTTGTTTGGCCTATGCAATGCTTGGATTAATTTGAATCTTCACCATCTCAAATCAATCTTAGGACAGTAAAGTCATCATCATCAAACATTTAATGTATGGTTGGAATAACTTGATTATTGATTTAGAGAACTACCATGCTCTCTAAATTAGGGGACTTAACTTGCATTACTAAGATTCTTTGGGGTTAGGGGCATAGTTACACCTAGTGAAAGTCAAGACTAAACCCAGATGTCCATTGTGAAAACACAGAACTATAATTTTAATGTTTATTTTATTTTTATGCTTCTTATTATTTTAATATTTTAATTTTTTATCTTTCTTACTGATATTTAGCTTAACAAAATTTTGTCATGGGCACACATTAGGGTTTTGAAAATGTTGACATGATAAGATGTGAGATTAGGGTTTGAGAAAAACCAATGGATGCTTTTTTAGAAGATCTCATGCTTTAATTGGAGTTGTTTGCGGAGATGAGATGCCTTTAACAAAGATTTCTTGCTTAAAAATTTTTTGGTAAGAATTGAGATACCTTTTATAGTGATCCCTTGCATTGAAAAACATTTGAAGCAATTTGAAAAGCAAATTTAAGAATTTTTTTTTTTTTTTTTTTGGACATAACTTTTGAAGGTATTTGGAAAATTTCAGACTATGAGGATTTTCTTGGAAAAATGATAACAGAAATTTTTTAGACAAATGAAAAGTGGGAAATTCTTGAAATTCTAGACTTAGGAAATGATATGAAAATCTCATTTAGAAAATATGTACAAGTTTGAGATTTTGAAGATTTTTGGATTGGAGAAGGAAAGGATAATTTATTATTATTGTTTGAGAATATTTGCACCCTCTTTAGGGATTTTTAGCACTTAAGAGATTTTTATTTTTTGGCAAAATATAGAAATTTCAAATTTTGAAAAAAAGAATTTTTGAGTTTTGGAAATATTGAAAAAAAGGAGAAATTTTTTATTTGTTGGAAAATTACTACATTTTTTTGTTATAATGAAAATACCCAAAAATTAAGGAAAAGAAAGAAAGGGAAAAAAAAAAAAAAGAAGTTTCATCCAATGGTAGGCATGCGAGTCTAAGAGACCAACCTTACAACCCACATCAATCATCTAAAAAGGGGGTAATAAATTGGGTTCAAGGGAAACTCAACCCATGTCTCACAAATTGAGATATATTATGGAATGGATTTAAAAGGTTGGTTTTAGAAGTGCAACCTAAGCTTATTTTTTATTCCAATATCAACCTCCCTTGCACCAAAAGAAGCCCCACTTTAAGTTAAGTAATAAAATAAAGCCTTGGAATGAATTCTTTGAGTCCTCTCAAGTCATTCAAGAAGACTGATCAACTAGCATTTGGTAAAAAGAAAGTTAAGGTGTAGATTGGAGCTTTGGTTCCTATGGTTACTTATGAATAGGATGATGGGTATGGTTTGACTAGTGAATGGTGTCATAAACTTTTGTTATCGTGATTGTTTTCTATCTATTAAAGGGATGAATTCTTATAGGTATAAGACAAATAATGTAATGAAAGATGAGAATGTTGATGCTCAGTTTGATGTTAAAGGGGACATGGGTTGTTGACAACTAATGAATGTAAATAGCACAAAATCTTCAAAATTGGTTGCTTAAAATGATCCTCCATGTAGTAATAATGGCAAGATATTGGGTTGTTAATGTACCGTCAACAAGTTCAAAATATTAAGTGAGTGAGGCAATTGTTAGGCCTTAAAGTGGGTGAGCTTCTCAATCTAGTCATAGTGTTATGAGCCAGATAACCCTAAAGAGGATCCACCTAACAACTTCTTTATCATGGAATATGGGGTATCACAACATTTGGATAGGGGGATGTGGTCTCTTATGTTCAAGAAACTCCAATGTAAGTTGAGAATGTTTTAGGCTTTACATCTAACAATGATGAGCTATAAGCTTTGGCCTAGATCTTGGTTGATACAATTTTGTTTCTTTTACTCTAAGAATCTTATGAATATACTTGTTTGCAACTATTTCAAAGTTGTGAAGGATAGCTTTAAAATGACTCTATGGTTATTATTACAGACTAATGTGCCCTATGTGGTTTGGTTAAACCTTAAGTTGGTGAAAGGTAAGTGAGGTTTGCAAGAAAATTGGTTTCTTCAAAATTTTAAGGGAGGAGGCTCGAGGGTTTAAGGGAAGCAATTGGATTCTTTGGGATAATTCAAGTTTGAAACTTAGGCTGGTAAGTAGAAGTGAGTTTATCAATTTGTTAGTGTAGAAATGTGATAACCAATCATGGTTTTTTAGTGTAGAGTATTGGAATTTGCACTAGGATTGATGAAAACAACTAAGGGAAGGCCTAAGAATAATACACATTATTGTGAATTTCTTTGGTTAATAATTGACGATTTTAATTTGATAATGGAATCTGAAGAAAAACAAGAGTGCATCACTTCCACAATTATAAGTAGGGGCCTTTCTTTGAGTCAAAATTTTTTGCCCTTAATGGTGCCAAGACACCTTTTCATTTTAACCAAACCTTGCACACAAACACACATAAAAAAAGTGTTTGTGCACAACAACACTTAATTGCACAATTAAACTTTGGTTGTTGTAGCATAATCAACACACATATATGAGAATGTTTCTTAACCATTATTACTTCCTTACTCACAAAGTACAAAGGATTTGACAAATCTCTCATAAATGTTTTTCTCTATGCTTTCCTCTTTTCAAATGTTAAGCTTTGGTTATTTACATTACATATTTATAAGCTATAAGTTATGGTAGTTGATACACTTAACTACTTAAGGATATGCATGATATAACTGCTAAGTCAATCATGCATAGGGGTATTCCCTTACTTTTAAAAGCACTTCCTTATGCTCTTTGGCCAATAATGTCTCCATGTCTTCCTGTGCTTGGGGAGTGTTTACCACCTTATTGTGGCTTAGTCAAGACATTAGAGAAATCATCCATGTTCTCATTCTTTCAAGCTAGACAAGCTATGCACTTGTGTTGGCTAGCACTTCACCTTGGCTACGTAATCAGCCTAGTAACAACATATTCCCATGAATTTGGAAAGCACACTCCATATATTATCCTTATTTTTGTGGTCCTTGATTCTCATTCTAGCTTGGCTTGCACTCCAAGCCTTCTAAATAACAAAAAATTGCATACAAGGATAACAAGTTACATTTAATTAATAAATAATTAGGAAGTGACAAAGCTATAGCCTAGTTTATTATAAATAAAAATTATTTATTCCACAAGCTTATTCCACTATAAAAATTAATTAGTGGATTTTCTTCAATCATAAATGTTTTTTTTTTTTTTTCCTTTTTTTACAGAATGATAGATAAAATGATTGTGTAAGGAAACAAATCAAGAATTGCAAAGAATAGGAAAGCTACAAATTAAGAAAATCGAGAAAGGGAATAGAATAAAAAAGTAAAAACTTAGAAAAAGAAAATTATAATAACAATTAATATGGCTTTGGGTCATAATAGATTAACCAATAATTGGCATTTTTTAAACAAATGCCCCTAATCCCAACAACCCATAAATTGGATATTATAGTCCCTAAATTCTAAAACTTAAATAAAAAGGTTGAAGTAAAGTGTAGGCTACCACTATCTTTGATATAGGTCTTATGAAAGTAATTACTTCCTATTACTTTTTACTCTCTTTCGACTCTTATAGACCATATGGCCCTTAAAACAATTGTCTCTCTCACATTTTCTTTTTTTCAATCACTCACTATCTTACTTAAGAATTTTTTCTCTCAAAAATGTTTCTCTCTTCTTCGTTTTTATTTTCATAAAAATATTTTCCTATAGAGAGAAATTGACTAAGGTTTTGCATTTTGTCTATATATATATCATAGTTATATTTTTTTTTTATTTACTTAATTAAGTTTATCTTATATGCTTAATTAAATTTTTTTTTAAAATTACATTTTTTAACGTTTTCTTTTTTTTTTTTTTCATCAAATTATTATAAATAAAAGGTTAATGGGTTATTACCATTTGGATTCCAAGTAGATTTGGGTTTGGGCTTGGACCAATTGAGATGTGGCATTTTGTTTTTGTTGTCTTCAATACACCTTAGCTTCCCTTTCTTATCAATGCACAATATTATTAACATAAATGTTCTTTGTTAATTTGGCTTAACAATTAGCTAGAATTGTTATAAAAAAATTCTTAGTTTATTGAATTGTTACTTTTGAAAGGTTAGGTTAGATTTAACATATCATGCAAAATTAAAAATAAAATTATATATTAACCCCTTTTCATTTCACACAAGAAAACATCAAGACAATCTAACCTTAAGAATGTCCAAAGAAAATCTTAGCCTTAACTTATTTTTCTTTACAAGTTCCAAGGGGGACAAGGGCATTTTTGTGTTGGATTCAAGAGCATATGGTCTAATTTAAAGCCTTAAAGGGAAGATCTAATCTTGGACAAGGCTTTAAAAGTAAAGAAGGACATGGACTTCTATTTATTCCTTTTTTTTTTATTGATTTTTATTATTTATTTTTTTTATTTTTCTTGTTTATTTTTGAAAAAAATAAAAAGGGGAAGGAGTGGGTTTTTTTTTTTTTGAAAGTATTTTAAAAAAAAAAAAAAATATTATCTTTCTTCTTCTAGTCTTTGAAGGAAAAGAAAAAAAAAAAAAAGGGCCTAGGGTTTGAATATACTCTAACAAATAGAGGAGGCACTAATCTCCATCATTTTTGTTTTAGAAAAATATTAGCTTTTACTATTTGTTGCTTTTAGTTTGCTTAAAGAAATGTTTTATTTCACTCTTTTTTGGAGTTTTAACGTCTAGACCAAAAAAAAAAATGAAAGAAAAGATTTGAAAGAATAGACTCTTGTTGGCTTTGATAAGGATTTGAAAAAAAAACATCTCATTGTTACTAGAGATTTTTGTTGATTCATATATAGGCTTAAGATATACTAAGAATGGTATTGTTAATGCAGTGCTTGGGTCAAAAATATCATGTTTAACTTTTTTGTGGGGAGTGTGTTTAGTTTGAGTCATGTTTCCATGTTTGAGAAGGCTTTGAGTATTAATTCTAACTCAAGTTCATAGGGTTACGAGTTCAGATAAGAGGGTATGGAATGAGAGTTAACTAGTTTAAATTAATAGGCTTTGATAAAGTCAATCTTTTCTTTTGTGAATTTTTTTGACTTTTTTACTCTTTTTATTATGTTTTATTTTTTTTTTTTTTTTTTTTTTTTTTTTTTTTAGTTAAGTGTTTTACATGTACTAGGATGATTTGAAAGAGGGAGGGAAAGGAAGGAAAAAGGAGGTGGTGGCTAATGGTAGCAGCCACTTGTTGTCCTTAATGTTGGCTTTGGTCACTAGTCTATGGGAAAAATTGGGGATAAAGTATATACAAGAGGATGTAACTAGTAAGAAATTTTTGGTATCAAAAATTTAACACAATTTTAAGATAACTGATGGTAGGCTAGTAGTAGAATAACTTGTTGAAATTTAAAGGATTCTAAATAATGTTTCATAATACAAAATGTCTATGGATGAAATTGTAATTGTAAATTTTAGTATTGATAAATTGCCTCTTTTTTGAAATATTTTCAATAGAAGCCTAAATTATAAGAAAAAGAATATACCCTTCAAATTCTTGCTAACTATCTTTGTGTAGTTAAAGAGTTTTGCATACAAGATGGAAAAATAAGCATGACTCTCATGTTTTAAAGTTACATGTGATTAAGAAAAGACAATCAAGCAAGTTCACTAACAAGAGAAAGAATCAATATAATGATAAAAAAAAAAAAATCAAGAGGCAAATAAAAAAAAAAAGGCAACAAAAAAGAACACAACAAATATGAGTGTCATCTTAACAAGTAAAAAAAATGGGTAAAGAAACAATTCCCCTCTAAAGCAATAAATGAAAAAATGATTCCTATGATCACAAAGATCAATTCATTTGAGGATGACATTACTTAATAAATTAATTTTAATGTTGCGCAACATGTTTGTGAGAACAAAAGTTACTTCAAAGATATGGAACTAGTAAATGGCAATACTATTATGTACATGTGAAATTCCACTATAGTTTTTGTCTTAGAAATTAGGGAGGTAGAAATGTAATTTACTTCTAAAAGAGTTATCAATTTTACTAATATATTTTATATTCTAGAAGGTAAGAAAAATATGATATTAGGTAGTCTTTTAATCAAACTTAGATTCAAACTTGTATTTAATACCGACAACTTTATCCTTTCAAATGAAGTGTGTTCATGGGAAGAGGTTATTTTTGTAATGGCATGTTCAAACTTGATGTTGTTGTTAATAATAATGTTAATGTTTATGCTTATATTGCTAAGCATTCTTTTGTATGGCATAATAGGTTAAGATATATAAACTTTAAAAGATTGCATAATATGGTTAAATTGAACTTGTTGCCATACTTTGATAAATCTAAAAACAAATGCATAACTTGTATGCTAACAAAAATCATTAGAATTCTATTTCCAAGCAGTTAAAGATCCTTAAACATGTGAAATTAATTTATAGTGATGTGTGTGATTTACACAACAAATTAATATTAAAAGGAAAGACATATTTGTGATATTCATTGATAAATACTCAAATTGCTAGTATGTTTAATCATTGCATACTAAAAATAAAGCTCATGAGAGATTCAATCAATTTGTGTAAAACTAAAATAAAATTGCAAAATGGTGTTGTAAGTATATAAGAATTATTCATGAAACTACTATTCCTTACACTCTACAACAAAATGGTGATGTAAATACAAAAATCGCAAGTCAATAGAAAGGATCAATGTCATGTAATCAAATTTTGGCTTGAGTCAAGTATTTTTGGGTGAGGCATAACTTATAACATACCATATTTTAAATATAGATCCAACCAAAAGTAACAAAACAACCCCATATAAGTTCTTGAATAAAAGAAAGCCTAACCTTGTTATTTAAGAATTTGGCTTTGTAGAGCAATGTTAGATTTCCTTAATCAAAATTGAAAATGTTGGCTAAAAGGGGAGTTAAGTCCATTTTTTTATGATATGCTTATAACAATAAGACCTATCAATTAATAGTCATAGAGCTTAACAACTTAATATCTATTAAAATAATCATTAAATTGATAAATGCTATTTTTTATGAAAGCAAATTCATCTTAGTTTCTAACATTCCAAAACGGAAACAAGTTCTTAAGATTGAAAATGATGCTTTAGCAAATAAAAATAAAAAAGATGAGGAGCAAAAGAGTAAAGGAAGTTAAGACTTTTGGTTAGGATTTCTTTGTGTTTCTAGTTGAAGGGAGAAAGGAATTAACATGTGAACAAATTCCATATTGGTTACTGAAGATAATCTTAAGACATTTGATGAAACAATGAAATTGCAAGATGCTATGTTTTTTACGAATGATGAAATTGACTCAATTATGGGTAATCAAACTTAGAAATCAATAGACTTCCCCCTGCTTAAAGCCAATTGATAAATGCTAAGGAATTAACATGTTACAATTTCTTTGTGTTTAGTTAGTTGAAAACATGGAAATGAACAATTGAACAAATTCCATATTGGTTACTGAAGATAATCTTAAGACATTTGATGAAACAATGAAATTGCAAGATGCTATGTTTTTAGAAGAAAACTACGAATGATGAAATTGACTCAATTATGGGTAATCAAACTTAGAAATCAATAGACTTCCCCCTGCTCAAAGCCAATTGGATGTAAATGAATTTTCAAAAAGAAAAATGAAGCTTAATGAAACCATTTACAACTTTAAAGTTAGGATGATAGCAAAATGACACAAAAGCAAGGTATTGATTATTTCATTGCATAGTCTCTAATGGCTAAAAGTTCAAGTGTACTCATTGCACTTTCTTTGATTCATAACCTTATAATTCATTAGATGGAAACTAAAATAACATTTCTAAAGGATATATTAGAAGATCAAGTGTGTATGGGTCAACTTGAAGGATTTATTATACTTAGTTAAGAGAAAAATGTGTGCAAATTTGTTAATTACTTGTATGGACTAAAATAAGCACCTAAGACATGGGGCCAAATATTTGATCAGGTGGTACTTGCTAAAAGATTCAAGATTAATAAATCAAACAAACTTTTTACAATAAATTTAATAAAGGAAAAGGTATCATAATCTATTGTACTTGATGACATGTTAATCTTTTAAACCATCTTTAAACAAGTAAAAGTTAACAAAATGTTTATATTAACTAATTTTGTTGTGAAAAGCATAGGTGAGGTAGATGTAATCCTTTGAATCATAATCTTGTATTATCAAAAGCGAATAATGCTTACTCAATTGCATTACATTGAGAAAATTCTTAATAAGTTCAATCATTCAAATTGCATTCTAATATCTATCCCATTTAACCTTAACATTAAGACTACTAAAAATGTTTGAAGAATAGTATCACAACTAGAATATACTTAAGTAATAGGATGTCTCATGTCCTTAATGATATATATAAGACCAGACATAGGCTATGTAATTGGCTAAATGAGTTAGTACATGAGTAATCCAAGCAATATGCATTAACATGGAGTAAATAAAATTTTAAAATACCTAAAGAAAATAGATATTTATGGCATAAACTATACATTTTACCCTTTTATTTTAGTAGGATATTGATGTTAGTTGGATTACTAATGTAAAAGATCATGCTTTTACTAGTGAGTAGATCATGATGCTTGGCAAGGGTTGTATTTCTTGGGGTTCCAAGAAATAGAATTGCATAATAGATTTCAACATGGCTACAAAGTTTGTAGTAGTACTAGTTTCAGTGAATAAAGAGGTAAAATCACTAAAGAACTTGCTTTATGAGATTACTTTGTAGTCAAAGCAAGTAGCGCTTATTATTACATACTATAAAGTGTTGCTACTCTAGCAAAAACTTATAGTCAAGAGTATAATGGTCAGTCAAGAATCCTTAAACATAAATATAGTTATGCTAGAGATTTGATCACAAATGGAGTGATCGTGATTGCCTTTGTGAGATCAAGCCAAAATATGATTGATCCTTTGACAAAAGGACTGACAAGACATTTGATGAATAACACATGAAGTGAAATGATTCTCAAGCCTATATAGATTAATCACAAATGATGAAAACTCAATTCAATACTTAATATTATGCGAAGTCTTGTTTTCAATGAATCAGAGTGCACTATTAATGCAATTGTAGTATTATAATTAAATGTTTTCATCCCATTTTTACTACTTATAATTTGTAAAGAGATGATGAATTTTGAACTCTAAATAGACCTAGGAAAGTTCTTTATGGTTAGGGCACTTAGAATGTGCTTACATGGATATAAAATATAGGTCGTTGCAATTAGTTAATAGACTTGACTTTATAATATCAATGAAAATGATATTAATACAAGGCCTTAATAAAATCATTTGCATGAAATGCTTATGTTATTTATTAACTAAAATGTATGGTTTGAAACTTATTTACTATAATATTTAAATTTATGGTTATAAACAATTCTTATGTATTGATTTAATTTTAAAATATTGTTATTTATGTTTTGACTTTCAAAATTATTGAATAATCATTATCTTTTCAATTCGTTGAAAATGACAAGGAGATTTTTAATGTCAATTAAAAAAAAAAAAAAAAAGAAGAGAAGGGTTGCTCATTCTAAGTTTTAAACCTATGAGGTCTTTTTTCTAAAAATGTTGCTAACAGCTAGGCTAACTACTTTTAACAATTATATTACAAACAACTTTTTTTTTTTTATATAATTGGCTCTCAAGAAAAACAATCCATAGTTATGTCTCATTCAAACCCAAGTTAAATATAACTTTAAGAGGCGTCATAACCATTAGATTAAGTCAAGGAAAATGAGTTGTATCTAATTCGTTTTTAACTCACGACCTTCCAAATGGAAGGGTGAACTGCTAATCTATAGGCTAAGTATATTGAAATAGTTCTATATATGTGACATCAATTTTTACATAAAAGATTGGTAACTCTTTTATTATTATGCAAAAAAAAATATTGTCTCTGATTTAATATAGAAAAATATTAGATGATTTTAAGAGCAATTTTGAGAAATTATAAACTTTAAATGAGACTTTATTTGAGTAATATCATTTGCAATTAAATATATTTTATTTTATTTTATAAAAAAATTTGAATAATACTTATTACAAATTAATGAAAATAAATTTTACATTAACGATAACAACATTTGTTAGACGACTTAGAGCAGTTCTACAATTTTCAATTTGTCTGACTCTCAGTTTTAACACCCCATTGCTTTTTTTTATCCAACACCAATTGCTAGTGGTTCAAGTATTGGACTAGAGCCTTAAAGTTTAGGAAAATTTTCAAGACAAAACCTTGATTATTGGTGCATCTTATCATTCTTCTTGTGTGGAATTATTTTCATGGATCATTTGCTAATGTTATAAAAAAGCAATTATTCATTTTTACTTGACCATTTTATTTTTCATAGAGTTGAGTAAAATAATTAGGTAGCATTTTCTCTCTCTCTCTTTTTTTTTTTCCCAATGTCATCCTTTAATAATTTTACAAGAAGATTGAGAGAAAACCCAAGTTGTCTAAGTGAACAAATTAAAGTTTTATAAATCTTCCCAAGCCCTTACATTTGAATTGGAGTTGAAGTTTTGACAACTTCCTCTTCTAAGCTTAGGAGTGTGGTTTCAAGTAGTAGAGTTCATCATCCCTAAGAATGATTAATTGTCTTGTACTTAATTTAATTTCCTTTGCTTTCTTTTTCTCAAAAAAAGAAAAAGACAATAATTGTTTGATTTACACTAATTAATTTGATGAAATTTTTCATATCTATTTTGAATGTCTTCCTAACTTAAAAGGAAGTCAAAGGTAAAAGAGAGTACAAATTAATATAAGACATAAGAAAACAACAAAGAAAAGTGTTCATGCTATTGAAAATATAAAATTCTCATATTGTCTAAATTTAAAGATCTCTCATATTGTCACTAACTAAAACTTTTAGGTGGATTTGATATTTCAAATTATTACTTTACTTATAATCAAAATTTAGTTTATCTTATTATTTATACACATAATTTAGTGGTTTGACTCTTACCATATTTTTATTTAAATTAATTAAGTGATAGAAAGTTATAGTACTTGAGTTTAGTCCGTTTAATTTAATTTTATTTTATTATCTCATGTGTTTATTGGACTTAACACATGTTAAATATAAAAACGTTAAATGGTTTGTAATGTTTATAAAATTTTATATCTATTAGTTTCAAAAAAAAAAAAATTAAAATTTTAAAATGTTATTTGACATTGTATTAGAATTTGATTTATAATTTGATTTTTTTTTTTACAATCTTGGATTTAATTAATTGAATTTAATACTAACGAAGGCATAACACTTATATTTTACCTATTCAATTTTGATTTATTTAATTAAGTTAAAAAATATAAATTTTTTTTATATTGTTAAAATATATAAATTTTTATTTAGTTTATAACATTTATAAAGTTTTGTACTTATTATATTAAATTTTCAAATAAAACTCAAGTTCTAGAAAGTATTTGACATTATACCAAAATCTAATTTATTTACTTATTTATACTTTTTCACTTAGTGATTTGACCATTTTTATTTTTAATTTAATTAATTAAGCACAGTGTAAATAAGTTTAATAACTAAATATAATCCATTTACTTTGGTCTAATATATATCAAGAGAAAATATTGAGAATATAAAATTTTTCGTACTAATAAAATATATAAAGAAAAAGTAGATCTTAAATGTTGGATAGGAGAATCTAGCTTTGCTTTTTCCTAAAGTATTTTTACTTTTACCATATGGTATTACAATAGTATGCAAGTAAGAGTAGATTCCCCACCAAAAGATCATTTGTCCTGACTTTGCCAACTTTCCACCTCAACAAGCATCCAAAGCGACTATCCTTGCCTATAAGAGGGACTTAAACATTTGTAACAAGGCAAGCCTTTAAAAGTAGCACTTCTCTATAAACTTCTTTTATAAGAGTCAAGTGTTATATAGAAGTCTTCCTTGTAAGTTTCTTACAAGTTTTAATAAGTTTAAATTCAAACT
Organism: Rhizophora mangle; assembly: GCA_037832345.1. Classification (NCBI taxonomy): domain Eukaryota; kingdom Viridiplantae; phylum Streptophyta; class Magnoliopsida; order Malpighiales; family Rhizophoraceae; genus Rhizophora; species Rhizophora mangle. The sequence goes on from JBAPLJ010001336.1 coordinate 131,175, forward strand.
TTATTTTACATTCTATATTTGCATTTAAACAAATTTTCAAACTATAGCATATAGGTTGGAAACCAATAACTATTCTTAAAGAGCTTGCTCTAGAACGCTCTATGGTTTAATAGCACCACATATTATAGATTTTATCAAAATTTTTCACTCTTGCACTCCTATCCTTATGTTGATCTTGTAGTGAAAGTGGTATTAGAGCCAAAGGTCTTGTTGTTGAAGAGAGAATGAGGGTATACATAACTATTAGAAGGAGAGAAACCAAGTGTGAGAACCAAAGGGTTAAGTGTGAGTGGAGAGGAACCAAATGAGGGTGTTCTAGGCAATAAGTCCTAGGAAAGGTAATATGACCGTTTGTAATCCCTATGATATAAGTAGGGAAATCCCCACAGAACCTTCACTAGCTCTAACTATAGGTCTATCTCTATTCTAGTAAGTATGTCTATTCTTTTGCGACCTTTTTTATCAAGTTATGACTTTGAGGCTTCTTCCTTAGGTGTCATTAATTGCGACGAATTCCTAATTGAAAACTTTGATAAATCTATTGACACATGGAAAATTCTAAAACCAATTGAAAAAAACAAATCTACCAAACTAGTTAGTTTAATCTTCTTTATAAAACTGATTACACATTAAAAAAATAAAGGAATGTGACTATCATCTATCTAGCCCTATTGAAATGGTAAGACTTTTGTCGTCTGCCTCTATCTAACATCATCAAAAAAACCATAGTTACCTCCGTCTTGGTCTTGTCTAGGTAGGTATCAAATCTCTATCTCGTGAAGGGTTAAATACTTCTATTCTAGTTACTCTAAAAATTTTTGTCTTTTAAACTTGGACGATTCTCTCTTAGGCATCATAAAATCAAGCCTATGTTCTTGTCCAATTTACTTTAATTTTTATTTAGATTTCATAGTTTCTTTTCATGATAGGAATATACTTGATATTCTTACTCTACAAATCAAAGTCCATAGCAATAGATTCATTGAAGGATCGATTCCAATTTGCCTAATGTATTAGATCCAATACAAGGCTATGAAATCATCATTTAATGCAAAAGCCATTCACCAAGAAGGTGTTAAAGGAGAAATAGTTTTATGGCAAAATGACATGCAAAGAGCCAACCTTCAAACACCTAGGTAAATCAAATGGCATGAGGTAAGTTTGCCTAAAACTTAGAAACTTGAAAATGCTATCACACCAAAACCCCCTGTGGCAACAAATGTCAATAGGATAACACAACACTGTAACGAAAGTGTTAGTATATCTTTTGTTAGACACTCAACAAGCATTTAATCTAAATCTAGTTAGGATGAAGATCTTGATTCAAAAATTGTCAATTATCTACAAAGAAGTCGGTCTGTGAGACACACTACTAGTCATACTAGAATAAGGAGTCTACAATCTAACCTTGCAGGTATAGATTTATGTAGACAAGTACCACAAGCTGCTTGCATGACTTCTCAAATAGGATCTCTAGAATCCCCTAGAGCATCAAAATCCCAAGTTTAGTTTTCAATAGAGTTTAAGGTACACCATGCTCAATGTTTTGGAAAAAGAATTGGAAAAACCTTTTGAAATTGAAAAGCAAGTTTTAAAAAAGAATTTAATGGTGATTAGAATAAAGAAAAATGTGAATGGTTTTAAGACATTTTCAAATTGAAAAACATTTGGAAGTCTAACAAGATTATTTTGATTGGAGTCTAAAGAAAGAAAACATGTTTTGTTTTTTGACTGATTTGATAGTACTACTTTTAAGTCTATTCATCCTCCATCATGTGAAATTCAATTCAAACACAAAGGGACTGATGTTTTCGCATCACTATTAGAGGTATAACAAGAACATGAAGATTTTTGTTCAAAAGATATTCAAAAATTAATTGATCAAAACAATTATACAAATAAAATTTTACTGACAATTGGCAACTAACTTTGTAATGTGGATGGCACTGTTTCAAACTTCTTAATCCAAAAAGAAATTTCAAAATTATAAACTAGTGCTACAAAGTTTTAAAAAATTTTTTCAAACCTTTTCAAATTTCAAATAATGCTTCTAATGAATTTCACCAAGCTTTGATGCTCAAACTCCAAGTTTTACAGGAAACTAAGACTGATGCCTCCTTAAATAAAGCCATATGACCCTTCAAGGATTTGGATCTAGCAAAATGTCATCTTAAATATTGATATCAGATACAAAATCTCTTAAGATTTCATGTTGAACCTTTGGGGCCATCCACATGGATGTATTACCTTAGGCAATTGCATTATACCTTTGCTTTTGAAGAAAAGCCAGCTTTTCTTCAAGTAAAATATAGTTCTAATTCAATTTATGAATGGAACATTGATGGGTATTCAAAATATCAGATTTTGAATCTCTTTCAGCAAATGGCCATGGTGTCTAATACTTATTGGACCCATAGTCACACATATGACCAAACCATTGCCAAAATCCTCGTTGTAAGATAATCTAGCCAACTTAAAGGCTAGTGGGATCATATTCTCACTACCACTAACCACACCACAATTTTCCATGCCATCAAGAAAGATATTCATGGCAACCTCTTCTTGATGAAAACGGTAGGACTATTCCTAATGTGGTGGCAAGTCTCATCTTTACCATCACTAATCATTTTATAGTTGATCCTTCTTACCTAAGGGATAAGACTATAGACCTCTTATCCAATCTTAAATGCAAATATTTGCACAATTTTTATTGGTACAAAGATACATTTCTAACTCATGTCATGCAACAAGAAGATGCATACCAACTCTTTTGGAAAGAAAAATTTCTAGTTGGCTTACCCAAGCTACTTGGTGACAAGGTAAGATCCAAACTACAAACTTAGTATAATGGTCAAAGACCTTACCATCAACTTGCCTATAGTGAACTAATCAATTTTGTCTAGAAAGAAGGATTGCAAATTTGTGTAGATATCAAACTTCAAAGACAAGTCAAAAGGGAACAAAAGTAGACTCGAAAGGAACTTGGATCTTTCTGTGCCTAATTTGATGATAACCTCTACCAAAAGGACAAAGCTAAGAGAAAACACCCATTACCAAATCCAAAACCCATATTGTAAAAAATCCAAACCTAAACAATTCAAGTGAACTTTTAAGCCTAAGCCAAAAAAAAAAAAATCCCAAGAAATTTAAACCAACAAAAGCCTAAATGACCAAGTACAACTATCACAGATGTGGCAAACTAGGTCATTTAGCCCATTACTACAAACCAAATAGAAGACTCCAAACACTTGATCTAGTAGAAAATGTCTAAGCCCAATTCCAAGCCTTATTTATTGAAACTTTAGAAGATAGCACCCCAGAACTATCTTTAAAGAATGAAGTTGGACTCCAAATTGATGAACTTAGAACTTCATCTTCTAAAACAAAAACTGGATCTAAAGAAAAAGAGGTATGTGTCCTAATGTGTGATTAAGAACAAATTTTAGAAATACTTGACTTGTTGGGTAATGACCATGCAATGGCCCAATTTCTACAAAAGCTTCTTGAAAGCCCATGTTCTTCTTCAAACCTAAATGCCTTGCTACAATGCATCTAGGCTCCTTATAATCTTAAAGATATCCTAAAACAATTTGACCAGTCCAAAACCAAGCCTATTACTTTAACAGACTTGAAACAAGAAATAAACTAGATCAAACATGAAATCCATGAACTCAAAACCTAACAATCGAAAGACCATCAAATACTAGTGACCCTATTAGGCCTAGTTGACCCACAAAATACCGAAAATTTGGACCAATCGAAGTCCGCTAATGCACCCTGGGCAAATGTCAAAAATTTGGAAAGCAATAAATTTCTATTTCTTTTAGTAGAAATCACTATCCAAAAATGGCTTGTTTAAATCAATTAAAAATTGTTAACCAATTTTCTTTGGAGACCATAGCTCTTGTAGATACTGGTATTGATCTAAATTGTATTCAAGAAGGACTTATCCCAAAAAAATTCTTTGAGAAAACTATAAAAGGATTAAAGTCAACAAGCAATCATCAACTGCACATTGACTACAAACTCCTTAAGGTAGAAGTTTGCCAACAAGAAATTTCAATTCAAACTTCTTTTGTCCTTGTTAGAAACCTCAAGCAAAAGATAATCCTTGGAAACCCTTTCTTAAATTTAATTAAGCCTTTCTAAGTAACTAACCAAGGAATCCATATCACTGTTCTTGGTCAACCTATTACCTTTCATTTCATTCAAAAACTTCAGACTAAAATTTAAATATTCTTAAAAATTTTGTCTTTTCAAAAATCAGCAAAAATTAATCTTCTACTTTAGACAAAACAATCTTGTCTTCAATCTTTAAAATCTAAAGTATCTTTCAAACAACTTGAACAACAACTTTCTTCTCCTATTGTTTAACAAAAAATTTAAATTTTAAAAGCACAAATTGAAGCATCAATTTGTTATGATGTTCCTTATGCTTTTCAGTTTTGTCAATAATATACGATAACGATAACTTTACCTTATGTTAAAAATTTTGATGAAAGGAACATTCTAACTAAAGCTAGACCTATTTCGATGAACTTTGAGTTAGTCAAGCATTGTAAATAGGAAATTGATGATCTTTTACAAAAAGGGATCATTCGTCTAGGCCAATCATTATGGAGTTTTTGCAACTTTCTACATTAACAAAAATGTAAAGCTAAAACATGGTGTTCCATGATTAGTAATCATCTATAAACCTCTAAATAATGTGTTAGAATGTATTCAATATCCAATTCCAAATTAAAGGGATCTATTACAAAGGCTGGTAAGAGCCCATATCTTTTTAAAATTTGACTTAAAGTCGAGATTCTAGAAAATCCAGATTAATGAAAATGACCATTACAAAACAATTTTTACTATTCCATTTGGATAGTATGAATGGAATATAATGCCATTCGGCCTCTCAAAAAATGTTCCCTTTGAATTCCAAAGAATTATGAATGAAATTTATTTGCCTTACATGCATTTCATCATTGTTTATATTGATGATATTCTAGTTTTCTCTAAAAATCTAGATCAACATTTTAGGCATATCTGATCCATGCCACCAAAAAAGCTAGCCTAGCCATTTCCAAGTCAAAGCTTGATCTCTTCCAAACTAAGGTAAGGTTCTTAGGACATTTCATACAACAAGGTACGATTACTCCTTACTCTAAAGCCTTAACCTTTGCTGATAAATTCCCTGATAAAATCATAGATAAAACTTAAATCTAGCATTTCCTAGGATGTTTGAATTATATCTTTGATTTCTATCCCAAACTTGACCTAGTATATAAGCCTTTTCATGACAAGTAATCCAAATAAAAGTCTTCCTAACCTTGGACTGAGGAACATATAGCCATAGTAAGGGAAATCAAATGACAAGTTAAAGAATTACCTTGCCTATACATAGCTAACCCTAACCTATCTAAGATTGTTGAAATAGATGCATTTGAGTTAGGTTATAGAGGAGTGTTGAGATAAGTCAAAGGTCAACAGGAGCAACTTAACTATTTTACATCAAAACATTAGAATGATTGTCAATAACAGTATTCCACTATTAAAAAGAAAATTTTAGCAATTATTTTATATATTTTCAAATTTCAAAATGATTTGTTAAATTGAAAATTTTTGTTATGAATTGATTGTCAAGCTGAAAAATTTATTTTACAAAAAGTTGTTCAAAACTTGCGTCAAACAATTTTTTGCACAATGACAAGCAATTTTAAATATTTTTGATTTTGAAATTGAGCATATTAAAAGTTCTTTTTGATCACATGGGTGTGTATATATCTTGATCACACATTAAGAACACACATATTTTTTGCTCATCCTTATCCCTTTAATTATATGGGTTCATATGTTATGGACTTTTACACCATCTTACTGAATTAGATTTGGATCTTTTATAAGTTAAAAAATATGAAATCAGATATCTTTGATCTTAATTTTTACTTTTATGTTTAATTACTTCATATCTTTTAATAATTGGTTTTTCAAAATCTATATGAGTAAACTCCTTGGTTGTTTTTTGTCTCATTAAATGATACATTAATTAAACTAGAAACATTTAATGTTCTTCAAAAGTGTTTGGCCAACAGTTTCCTAAACATATATATAGCAAATGAAAGGGTGTAAAAAAAAAAAAAAAAACGTAACATCGTGAGAAGAAACTAAAGAAAGCCTTAGGTACACATGGCTAGCAATATTGTAATAGGGACACTTTTGACGTTGGCATTTGCAGTCATGCTCATACAATCCACCGCTGAAGTGCAAGCCTTAAGTTGTGTACAAAATTGTATCATTGAATGTTCTGGTGCATTTTCTGAGGCATGTATTCCTCAGTGCATTGCGAGGTGTGGGAAAGAACCACCTGCAGCAGGTATTCTCATTAACTAACCTTTTGTTCTTCTTTTTTCTTTTGGACAATCAAAAAATTATAGACAAAGTTGGACTCATCTCCTTTAGGAGAGTATTACATGGACAAAATGTATAGGATATATATGCAGAAAACAAAACTAAATGAATGGTAAGCTGCATGAACATAAAACATGAGAAACACCCATAATTTGTCTATTGGCATAGGCAAATGGAGAATAGTGTAGATTACACACAAAGTCCCACGTTCACCTATCCTTAAGTGCATTCACCTATTTTCATGTCGTAGTAACAATTTGAAATTTATTTGAAAAGATATTTTGTTATTAATAAAATATATGTGAGACTAAATTATAATATGTCCATTATTTGTCTTCTAAAATGAAAGAGACTTGCTTATCTTTTGGTTTGTTTTTTATGGATGCAGTTGAATTTGATGGTATATCTCCGGCATGAAAATCATGGGACCAATGTAAGATTACTTTTTGAGCTCGTTTAAATCATTGGATTTTAAATTTGCTCCTAATTATGTCATCATGACAATGAGTTTCTTAAGAGTTTTGTCAACACTGCAGTTGCAAAAGAGAAGGAAGTAGAAGTAATAAAGCAAACAGCAAAAGTAAATTATAAATGTAAACTGAGGATGACAAAAGTTCTCACATTGTCTCCACGTTAAACGACATCTTTTTTGTATTTATGTGTGGATCTATGAAATAAAATGGTTTTGTCTTGAAATAATTTGAAATGGGCCGATTGATTGTTCTTGGTGTGTTCATCATTCGTACGCACACACACACACACACACACACACACACACACACACACACATTGTTTTTTACTAATTTTTATCGGATTTGTTTTGACACATCCAACAATTCACAAAGGCATTATAGATGAATATCGTTTTTTATTTATATGTATATAATCCGTCATACTTTATAGATTTCTAGTTTCTAGAGATGCACATAGTAAACTTCCACCTATAGTTGCAAAAAGTGGTTTGTCCATACGTTCCTGCTTTCTTTTCAGTTCAAGAAAGCATGTCAGCCATTGCCGGCTTGATAGTAATTGGATCATCAAAATTGACACATCCAACAATTCACTAAGGCATTATAGATAAACATCATTTTTGATTTATATGTATATAATTCGTCATACTTTATAGATTTCTAGTTTCTAGAGATGCACATAGTAAACTTCCACCTATTGATTCAATTTATTACAAATGAAGTAATTCATATGCTATCTACAAAAACCTTCAAATTGGAGAGAATAAAGTGCATTTGTGTTATCTTCTTCTCCTTATCCTCAATTTGCTTCTTGCTTTCCACAAAGTAATGGTCTTTAGCCTTCACGTGGAAACTAGCAACAATCCACATACTGGTCCTCACAAGACTAGTGTAGAGAGAGAGAACAAATATTAGATGCATCTAAAACCATACATATTTATGGCTTCGATGCATAAGGTCTTAAAATGATTACAAAAGAAGGTAATGATAGTAGTACTAGAAAACAATTAAGCATTTAAGGGCTAAAAGGTATTACCAACTAGCATACATCTTACAAAGTGAGACTATACTAAGAATCAATTCTACATGTTGTTGTGGCCATTGACTTGTTTTTGCTAATTATTGCACAAATTTTTCATCAGTGTTCAACTTCAAAAGAACACTAGGAAGCTTGTTGGAACAACCTTGAAAAACACCTCCAATAATTTGCCTAAAGCATCCTTCGTAGGAAAATTAGTATACATCTTTAAGTTAGCAAATGGGCAATATGTGTGGAAGATATACCAATTTGTTATTCTATAACTTGCATTTAAAGCATAATTATTAGGATCATTAGACATGCCAATAGCCCACACCTACAGCAGAAGATTGATAGCATTGTTATGGGAATGTAAGAAAACTTGAACTACCTTTTAGTTAAAGAACAATAATGGCCTTGGTTATATTGTGATCCCATCTTCATGTATTCTCATAAAGGCTGAAAAGCATAAAAGGAAGAAAACATTAATAGTTTAACAATTAACTTGAAATTTATATTTCTTGCGCACAAACATGTGATCTATTGATCTTTCTTTATATTTAGGGATGGTTTCAATGAGTAGAGTTTCATTAGAAAAAGATTATTTTGGTAAGCAATTATATAATTATGAAGAAACCATTAATAGTATAAATTATTATAATATAGGAGAAAAAAAAAAAGCTCAGGTATGTATAAACTAATCAATCATGCCAAGAAAATGTGGAATAGAGAGAAACTATAGAATAAAAAGAAACAAAACTATTAGAAAAGGAAACTTGAAGGCTAATGTTAACTTTATTAGTTCCTAAAATGCAATTGTGCAATTAGTATAATATTTAAATTCTTTTTGTTTAAAAAGAGAAACAAATAAATGTCTAGGGAACATAAATTGCTTTTTTTTGATCTTTACTTGAGTGAAAGTGCCTCTAGAATAAGAAGAAAACACATGGATTTCTACCTTCAATAACATCACTAACATGCCTTTAGTTAAAAATCCTCTAATTTTGTATCTAATATAGCTCTAATTGCTTTAAACAAAAACTTGATTAGTAAAAAGAGTAAATAGTAAGCACTAAAATCAATCAAACCACAAATGGTTTCCCAATCAAATAGTAGCTTACTGAAAAGTTCAAAACATAAATATCAAATTGGGAAAAGAAAACAAAAAAGAAGAGTTAAAAAGAAAAAAGTGGTAAGGATATAGTGAGCTTTAAAGGCAACATTCTTCATCCATATTCTTTTTCCCATCTGCATGCATTTGTGCAATAATGTTTCCTTGAAGACTTAAAAAAAAATAAAATAAAGAAATAATTAATATTGGATGCCTATCTATTATATCATCTTTCACAAATTTATCCTTTCTTGCTCTTCCAAGGACAACTTTAATACTCCGGTGTAGTTTCACTACAAAAATAATGTTCTTAGTAAGAAATTACAATTTTAAAGAAATTTTACACTATAATATAAAATAGATTGAAGGGGGGAAAAAAGGAAATACGGGGATACATATAAAAAAAAAAAAGAACAATCTTGCCAAGAGAAAGTGGTGCATAAAGAAACTACAGAACAAAGAAAACAAAAAAATGAAAATAAAGGAAAGGAAAAGAGGAAAACAAATAATGGCTAGTTCTAGTAACCCAAAATTGAAACTTTAGATGACTAACCTAAAAGGATTATTAAAGCTCAACAAGCACTTTGCAAATTTCCCCATATTTGAAAAGGAATCATGTAGCATAAAAAGAAAGAATGTCATGTCCTCATAGTTGAAATTCAATAGCATATAAAATTTGACACTATAGACAAAACTAATTAGATATGAGTTCCTATTGCTTCATATAAATGAATCAATGAGGAATGTGTTAGCCTTAAAGGTTAGAGAATGAAGCTAAATAAAAGAAAGGAATAAATTGATGAAACAATGAAAAGCTATTATACAACAAAGCAATCAAATCCAAGTAAAGAATGAAAGATTATAGAAGAGAAGAAACCAAAACTTGTTGTCAAGGCCATTGACAATGACCTTGTTTACAACATAAGATATATCCCTTTGCATGAAATTCCCACCTGCGATTGTCACTTCCTTGCTGTCCCACCATTTATTTAAGAAGCTAATCAAAACTACCAATAAACAAACCAAAATCAAAAATCAATTTTGCAAGTCCTAGACAGTCTTGAAGACAATCCATTCAAAATACCAATCAATTCTAACCTAATAAAGTATGAAAACCGTAAATGCCCAAAATTGTCTAAGAAGAAAAATAGATCAAAATGAATTGTACACTATTGAGTCAAAGAATTGAATTTGATTAGGAGAATCAAAAATAAATTTATCCCTTCATTTTAATAAAAAGATTAGGTAGTGACCAAGAACCATTACCTTATTCAAAAGAATAGGTTGCAGCTTAAGACTATTGCCTTAACTTTTCTTTTTTTAACATAAAGATTAAGCAGCAATTCTAAACCTCTGCTTTTTCCATTTCAAGAAAAAAAATTAGGCAGTGGTTTAAGACTACTACCTTATTCCATTTTTAGAAAAAAAATAGGTAACGATCTAAAACTGCTGCCTTATATCTTTAATTTCTATAGGAATAGGTAGTTATTTAGAATTGCTACCTTAGCCCCTTATCTTCAAAAGGAATAGGTAATGGTTTAGAACTACTACCTTAGCCCCTTAATTTTTTTTATTTTTGAAAAAGGAGAGTAAGTAGTGGTTCTAGATTGCTACCTTATTCCTTCTTTCTCAAAAAAAAAAAAAAAAAGGTAGTGGTTCAAGATCATTGCCTTAACTCCTTATTTTCAAAAGGAATAGGCAAAACCATTGCCTTAGTCCCTTATTGTTTTTGTTTTTTTTTTTTAAAAAGATTAGGTAGTGGTTCTAAACCATTACATTATTCTTTTTTTTTTTTTAGAAAAAAAGGTAGCAATTCCATATTGCTACCTTATCCTATTATTTTAAAGAGGAATATATAGTAGTTTAAAACCATTACCTTAGCCTCTTAATTTTTTTTTTTAAAAAAAAGAAGATTAGGTGATGGTTCCAAATCATTACCTTAATCCTTTTTCAACAAAAAGAAAAAGATAGTAGCTTAAAACTACAGCCTTATCCCTTTATTTTTTTAAACAAAAAATAAGGTAACGACTACCTTATTGCTTGTTTATTTTAGAAAAGAAAGGCAGTGGCTTAAGACTACTTCATAAACATTTATAACTATTGTATTTTCTTAAGATAATGTAGTAGTTTTAAACCGCCACCATATAACTGTTACCTAAAGTCAACTATTAGAACAATATATTTACATAGTAGTTATTAGTGTTGTCTTAGGTGTTTTAGGCAACAGTTTATAACCACTATGTAAGAATTATTGTTGTAGTTCATTTATTTGTTAGTGCATCTAAAGAAAAAATGGGAATGAGTCACCTCTGTGATTATAAGTGGAAGCCTTTCTCTAAGTTAATCAATAAGCTATCTTTCTTAGACTTCTTGAGACCTCATTTAACTTGACCTAAAGGTAAAATGCCTCAAATAAGAGTATTTTTCAGGTTAGACAAAGCTTTATGCAATGTGTAGTGAAGGCTTTGTTGGCATGTAGTGGTAATTTGTCACTTTTTGCAAGTTAGCTTAAGCATTTTCCTTTACTGGTATGGTTAAATGGGATTCAACAAATGCATAAATAGGACTAGACTTTTCAGTTTTAGGCAACATGACTTCTTGAGGATTTTCCTATGCTCTTATGAGACTTATGGAATTAACAAGTGGCTATCCCTATTGCATTTTCAAAACTCTCTTCTATTTTAGTGGAATGGAATAAAAAAATTTTTTTGGTAATGTCTTTTCATGGAGGAAACACCTTTTAGCGTGACTCTAGAGTAGCCAACTAGTTATGGAAAATTGCATGTCAATGGGTTTTATGCCCTTGGAGTGTCATCTATAAAATGAATTGGAAGTGATTTTAGCTTAAAAGGAGATATTCTAGTTCTAAAATTATTTGGCCTAGTGGATTTTAGATGGTGACCAGAATACCTAATACTTTCAAGCAAACACTGTGGTCCAAAGAAAATGTAATAAAATTGGAGCCTTATGAGATGACATAGAGGGATGGATTTGGAATAGTGTATTGTTGCAGCTTTAGCTTGTAATCATCTTCAACAATTATTTTTGAAGGAGGCATGATTTTGGATGCTTTTCCATTTCCTAGTTGCTTTCCTCATTTATCTACTTCAAATATTGTTTGCTCTTACATGGCCTTTTAATAGTGAAATGTGAAGAAGACTTTGTTTGACATGGAGCCTTTCAAGGCACCAAGTTTGGATAGTTACAAAGTTATATTTTATCAAAAAACATAGGACTTGGTTGGTCCCTTAGTTATGGATCATGGAACACTATTGGTCCTTAACTTAAGATAGAACTATGTTATGATGTAAAGCCTCATGCTCACCATCTTTAATATCACTAGTCAACTTAATGGTGTTAATTGGTTATGAAGGGAGCTCTGTCATTAAAATTCTACCTCTAATGATGTTGATTTTCTTGTTAATGTTAGCTAGCAAGTTCGATTCTTCTATTGATAACGAAAGCTTCTCTTCATTTGCTTTTTGTTTAGCCTAATAAGTTTTCCTTCATTTTGTTTGGTAAATCAGAATAAGATCTATTAAAATTTTGGAACATGTTATCACATTAAGAAATTTGAAGAAAGAAATCCTATCCTTAATAGGAAACAAAGATTAATCAATATTTTGTCTCATAATTGACTAAGTAGTATTTAGTTTGCTGGCATAACTTTTGCTCTAAACTTCCAAATTAGTTGATTCTTATGGTAAAAGAAAGATAAGAGATAGGGTACAACTCTTTATTTGACTCAAAGTTGATTCACATTTTGTATAAAAGAAATTTTAGCTACATCATATGAGTCAATGAATTTTTTAATATTGACTAAGGATATAAGACCAAAAGAAAAGGAGTTATCCTAATATAAAAGGAGGGATGTAAAGGAGAATCATAAAAGAGAGAAAGGATTAGAAAAAAGAGAAGAAGAAAGCAAAGAAAAAAGAAAAAGGAGAAGGTAATAGGGTTTAATTTGATATATATTTTCATCTAATTTTGCCCTTAAGTTTGTGTGATTATTTGCATTTATGTTTTATTTTATGCATATTTTACATACTTTTATTTTTATTTTTTTTTCTTGTAAGAGAGGAGTTATGTAAATATTTCAAATGAATGTGTCATCAAATGGAAGAAATATTGATAGAAGAGTAAGAAGTAAATAAAAAAATCATCGACAATACTCTTGATTTGATTTGGAGTTGTTTTTAAAGAGGAGTCCTACCTTTATTTAAAAACCAAATCTAATCATGATTATATACCATTATTGATTGAGTACTATTTTGTATTTTGGGCATAACTTTCATTTTAGAAGTTCAAATTGAGTTATTATTATGATCAAGAAAATTAAAGAAATAAGGCTATAATTTTTTACTTAATGTAGAACTCTGATTTGGTTTCTAAATATAGAAACTTTAGTTAGAAGTTATAGGCCATAATTTTTTTTAAAGGTTAAATGGACATAGGAATTCTTAACTTATCAAAATATACAAGGAGACAAAAAATCAACATTATCCTTATTTTTGTGGTCTTTGATTCACATACTAACTTGCTCTACACTCCAAGCCTTCACCTTATTAGCCATCCCATAATTAAATTGCAAATGGTTAGTCCAAACTCAAATTGTGCACAAATAAACCACACATTGTTAGTTTGAACCTTAACCCAAGTGCTGACCCACTTTTGTGTGAGAGATGCATTACCCCTTTAAAAAGTATTAGAGAATTTGACCCTTTAGTGGTATGAGACATTGCCTTGCTTAAGCCATCACACCTTATGTTAGAACATACTTCCCCTCTAAAGAGCATTAAGGAATCTGACCCTTTACTAGTAGGAAACATTGCTTTATTTGACCTACCACACATGTGCTTTAGCCCCCAAATCTTTTGTAACTTAACATCAATGCCATAACCCATAACTTAACTTCTACCTAGCCTTCCTTGTCTTGTTACCATGAACATTGACTCTATGTTCACCTTACCTCCTTGATGTGCTTGACTCATGCCAATCTTTGTGCCAAGCATTGGTGAAAGATGGCACTAATTGGTAAGGTGAACTAACTTTCTTTCTTTTGCTTCTTAAACTCTAAGCTAACCAAATAGTATATTAAGTCTAAGAAGAACAAAATCAACAATTAGGGTAAGGAAATGAGTAAAGTGTTGTTTGAAGGTATTTAGCTAAAAAAGGAAAATAGAGATTGTTAAAAGAAAATGCAATTCTAAGGGGTGAATAAAATATAAACTAGTGTTATGTAGTTGTATATTATTCTTTTGTGTTCCTTTGATTAACATTGTGTTGTGTTTTAATTTTGGTGAAAGGGTGACCTCATGTTTTTGCTGTAGTGTTTTTATTACTGTAATGTTATCAATTGTATGACACATTTATTATTTACTTTTATAATTGTAAATGTTAACTCAATTGGTTCAAATGTGGATAATGGCTATTTGTTGATCATAAATGAATTAAACTATTGATTATTCTAACTCTTAGAATTTCTAGGAGGTTTTACCCTTTGGCACAAATGTCCCCAGTGCTCAATATAGAGGAAAGGCTACAATAATGGATATTTTAGATTAACTTCCAACTATTACATTATTGAAAGGGAAAATTCCACTCTTTATCATATAAGAAAAGATGTTCTAGAATAGGAATTCATGATTTATAACTTTTTTTTTATTTTTTGTCTTTTTTATTTTTTATTTGGATAAAGAAAATTAGGATGGGAAAGTATCATTTTGGCTTTCCTTTTATAAGTTTTGGTAAGGGTGAAGGTCTTTAAATAATTTATTTATTAGATAACAATCCACAAAATAAGTGTTATAATAGGTAATAGATCCTTCTTTGGCACAATTTAACATTATAAATATTGAATTCATAAACACCCTTTGAAATCACAACTTAATGCATGTTTAATGGTTACACTATCACAAAATATAGAAAGCGTCTACTATGTCTAATACATCATAATTCCTAATCATTTCAAAGATATAATCTTTAATTGTTTCAAAAGTACAATCCTTAATTGTTACAAAAGTATTAACTAATTGCTAACTTAACAACACATTTTAGTTAAGGTTTCTAGATAATTGTTACCTAGTGCTTTCATTGTGCATATTAGTGTGTTACATAGTATATGATCTAACTAAAGGGGCTATTTTTTTGTCTATGAGTTTGTACAACAGTTGCTAGGACTTAGTTGGCACTAAACACTAATGTTTTGGGATGATATAAAGACATCTAAAATTATAATACATAGTTGTTAATCAAGGGTTAATAACAAGTAATTAATTCTTAATCAAGCTAAAAGAGACCAGTTATTGGCATATGTACTCTCAATGTATTGTTCAAGTACAATAGAATTATAAAAATGTTGGTCATGCTCTTTTGTAATGTCAGTATCTTTAGTACACTATTGTCCATGACAAGCAATTTGACTTAATTGACGACCTTGCTATTTACCAATTATATTACAAATAGAAGATTGTGTCACAATTCCACCAATAAGACAATTTGCACCCTCAACTTCATTTTGCACATACCCAACACTTTTCCACACATCCTTAGTTCCACCATCAAGCTCTTTTAGCTCAACAACACCAACATGTGGAATATCCTTAACAATGGCAAATACAAGTTCATCAACCTCAAGTAGAACATTGATATGTACAACATGCTCTCATGTCAACCATCTAATTCAACAAATATCAAACATTGCTTATCACTTGTCTTATTGAGATACTTTATAAACTCATATGATTAGTTAAAGAACTTATGCATATGGTCAACTAGCGTATAGTCAAGTATGTTATTGTATCCATGACTGTTTATTATTGCATCTAAGGTAAGCATCAATAAGGTATCTTTTATGTTGGCTTTAATGACCTTGACTTCTTCCCATTCATATGTAATCTTAGGTTGCAACATCATGGTCCCATCAAGATGAAACATTATAGCAATCAAAATCCACCATGAGTAATTATATTAAGGGTTAATAAACTATGTATGATTCCAAATAACAAAAAGTTGCATACATGGATAACAAGTTACATTTAATTAATAAAAATTTTGAAAGTGACAAAGCTATAGTGTAGTTTATTATAAATAGAAATTATTTATTCCATAAGCCTATTCCACTATAAAATTTAATTAGTTAATTTCCTTTAACCATAAATGATTTTTTATCCTTTTTTTAAAAAATCTTAGATAAAATGATTGTGTAAGGAAACAAATATAGAATTGAAAATAATACGAAAGCTACAAACTAATGAAATTGAGAAAGAGAATAGAATAAAAAAAGTAAAAAATTAGAAAAAAAAATTATAATAACAATTAATATGGCTTTGGGTCATAACAAATTAACCAATAATTGGTATTTTTAAGCAAAATCCTAACCTAGTTAAGCTTAATCCCATTAACCCATTACTTAAAATTAAGATTAATAATCTCATTAACTCATAAATTGAATTTTATAGTCCTTAAATTCTAAAACTCAAATAAAAAGGCTTAAAAAAAGTGCGGGTTATCACTGTCTTTGAAATAGTCTTAAGAAAGTAATTAACTCCTATTGCTTTTTGCACTCTTTCAACTTTCAAAGATCATATGGTCCTTAAAACAATTGTCTCTCTCACTTTTTCTTTTTATTTCAATCACTCACTATCTTACTCAAGAATTTTCTCTCACAAACACTTTTCTCTTTTATTGTTATGAATGACTATTTATTTTTATTTTCACAAAATAATTTCCTATAGAGAGAACCTAACTAAGGTATTTTATTTTGTTTATCTATATTACAATTATAATTTTATATTTACTTAATTAGCTTTATCTTTTATGTTTAATTAAATTCCCTTTTCAAAATTACATATTTTAATGTTTTCTTGATTTTTTTTTCATCAAATTATTATATATAATAGATTAATGGGTTATTACCGTTTGGATTTCAAGTAGATTTGGGTTTGGGCTTGGCCTAATTGAGATATGATGCTTTGTTATTGTTGTCTTTAGTACACCTTAGCTTCCTTCTCTTATGAATGTGCCTTATTAGCAACATAAATGTTTTCTTTTAATTTGGTTTAACAGTTAGCTAGAATTGTTATAAAAATTTTTTAGTTTATTGATTTATTACTTTTGAAAGGTTAGATTAGATTTAACTTATTAGGAAAGATTAAAAATAAAATTATATTATAACTCTTTTTCATTTCACACAAGAAAACATCAAGATAGTCTAACCTTAAGAACGCCTAAAGAAAATCTTAGCCCTAAGGCATTTTTCTCTACAGGTTCTAGGGAGAAGAAGGGCATTTTTGTGTTTAATTCAAGAGCTTATGGTCTAATTTGAAGCCTTGAAGGCAAGATCTAATCTTGGACAAGGCATTAAAAGCAAAGAAGGCCATGGAGTCCTATTTATTCATATTTTTTATTAATTTTTATTATGTTTTTTATTTTTATATTCCTTGACTATTTTTGAAAAAAAATAAATAAGGCAATGAGTGGGTTATATTTTTTTGAAAGTAGTTTTTTTTTTAAAAAAGAAAAATTATTATAATTCTTCTTCTAGTCTTCAAAGGAAAAGAGAGAAGAAAAAAAGGCCTAGGGTTTGGATCTACTCTAATGAATAAAGGAGGCATTAATCTCCTTTTTTTTGTTTCAAAAAAAAAAAAATCTTAGCTTTTATTGTTTTGTTACTTTTAGTTTTCTTAAAGAAATTTTCGGTTTCACTCTTTTTTGGAGTTTTAATGTTTGGACCCCAAAAAATGAAAGAAAAGATTTGAAAGAATAAGTTCTTGTTGGCTTTGATTAGAGTTTGAAAAAACATGCCATTGTTACTAGAGATTTTTTTCGATTTGTATATAGGCTTGACCTATACAAAGAATGGTACTAGTAATGTGGTGCTTGGTGAGGAATTTCATGTTTAATTTTTGTGGGGAGTGTGCTTAGTTTGAGTCATGTTTGCAATTTTGAGAAGGCTTAAAGTATTAATTCCAACTCAAGTTCTTGGGTTACAAGTTTGGATAAGAGGGCATGGAAGGGAGTTAGCTAGTTTAAATTAATAGGGTTTGATTAAGTCAATCTTTTATTTTTTTTGTGCATTTTTTGACCTTGTTACTCTTTTTATGTTTTATTAATTTTTTTTTTTTTTTTTTTATGAATGTTTTACATGTAATTGGATGATTTGAAAGAGGAGGGAACAGAAGGAAAGAGGAGGTGGTAGCTAATGGTAGTAGCCACTTGTTGTCAATGATGGCTTTGGTGACTAGTTTATGGGAAAAATTGGATACAAAGTAAATACAAAAGGATGTAACTAGTAGGAAATTTTTGGTATCAAAATTTAATAATTTTAAGATGACTAATGGTAGGCCAACAATAGCATAATTTGTTGAAATTTAAAAGATTCTAAATCATTTTTCATAATACAAAATGTCTAGGTGAAATTGTAATTGTGAATTCTAGTATTGATAAATTGCCACTTTTTTGAAATATTTTCAAGAAAAGCCTAAAATATATAAAAAAAAGAATATATCCCTTGAAATTCTTGCTAACCATCTTCAATCAAGTGAGTCCACTAACATGAAAGTTTTAAAATGTGATTAAAAAAAACACAATCAAGTGATCCACTAACAAAAGAAATAATTGATCTAACATAAAAAAAAAAAAAAAAGCAAATATAAAAAGGGCAAATGTCATTTTTTTTTTACAAAAAAGGGCACAACAAATATGAGTGTCATCTTTAGAAGAAAAAAAAAAGAAGAAGGAAAAGAAACAATTCCCCTTAAGAGTAACAAATGAAAAATGATTCCTATGATCAAAAAGATCAATTCATTTGAGGATGATGTTACTTAATAGATTGATTCTAATGTTACCCAACATGTTTATGAGAAAAAAAGTTACTTTAAAGTTATGAAACCAATAAATGGTGGTATTATTATATACATGTGAAATTCCACTATAGTTTTGTCATAAGAATTAGGGAGATAAAAATGTAATTCACTTGTAAAAGAGTTATCAATTTTACAAATATATTTTATGTTCTCAAAGTTAAGAAAAATATGATATTACATAATCTTTTAAATAAACTTAGATTCAAATATGATATTACATAATATTTAAGACTAAAAACTCTAACCTTCCAAATGAAGTGTGTTTATGAGAAATGGTGATTTTTGTAATGGCATGTTCAAACTTGTTGTTGTTGCTAATAATAATGTTAATGTTTATGCTTATATTGCTAAGCATTTTGTTGTATGGCATAAAAAGTTAAGACATATAAACTTCCAAAGACTGCATGATATGGTTAAATTGAACTTGTTGCCATACTTTGATAAATCTAAAATCAAATGCATAACTTGTAAGCTAACAAAAATAATTACAATTCTATTTCCAAGCAGTTGAAGATCTTTACACATGTCAACGTTAATTTATAGTGTGTGTGATTTGCACAACACACTAATACTAGGAGGAAGGACATATTTGTGATATTCATTGATAAATACTCAAACTATTGCTATGTTTAATTAATGCATACTAAAAATAAATCTTATGAAAGATTCAGTTAGTATAAAACTAAAATTAATTGCAAAATGAAATTCTCATCAAATACTTGCTATTTAAGAAGGGAGCAAAATATTATGATATGATTTTTTAAGTATACAAGAATTCTTCATGAAACTACTATTCTTTACACTCTATAACAAAATGGTGTTGTAAATACAAAAAATGCATGTCAATAGAAATGATCAATGTCATGTAAGCAAATTCTAGCTTCAGTTAGGGATTTTGGGGTGAGGCAAAACTTACAACATTCCATATTTTAAATATAGATCCCACCAAAAGTAACAAAACATCCCCATATAAGTTATTGAATAAAAGAAAGCCTAACTTGTTATTTAAGAATTTGGTTTTGTAGAACAATTGTTAGATTTCCTCAATGAAAATTGAAAAAGTTGGCTCAAAGGGGAGTTGAGTCCGTCATTTTAGGATATGCTCACAATAATAAGACTTATCAATTAATAGTCAAAGAGCTTAACATCATAATATCTATTAAAATAATCATTAAATTGATAAATGATATTTTTGATGAAATAAATTCATATTAGTTTCGAACATTCCAAAATAGAAACAAGTTCTTAATAATGAAAATGATGCTTTAGCAAATAAAAATAAAAATTATGAGCAAAAGAGTAAGGGAAGTAAAGACTTTTGGTTATGATTTATTTGTGTTCATAGTTGTAGGGACAAAAGAATTAGTATGTAATCAAATTCCATATTGCTTACTGAGGATAATCTTAAGACATTTGATGAAGCAATGAAATTGCAAAGACTCTCAGTACCTAGACACTTTGAATCAATCCTTTCTTTATATGTATCTTTCTATGTTAGCTAAAGGAGGTGGGTTTTCTCCAATTTTCTATGGTAGTTACACTGTAGTCTTTGCTTGTCCATCTCTTCTCATCTTAATTTGGCTATACTTGTATATAGCCAACCATGTTTTCGACAATTGACATACATCTCATGAGACCCACTATCACTACAAAAAAGCCCCCACCATTTCCTTCATTACTAGGGAGAGTAAGCAACCTCTATTAGTAAAGGACCTCAAGTAAAATTTCTTATGTCATGTAAAATGTCCATCAAGCAATCCAGTCCAATTTCCTTCTTGAAGTGGCTTGTCAACCTTGCTTTCCATCCTTCAAAATAATGCTCTTTACCAAATGCCCTTCCTTGGGTTAAGGTAACACAACACTAAGTAGTTTGCTCCACTCCCTCGAGAGTAAGATGTTGATTGAGATAAAGCTGAGAGCTAACCTAGACTTTCCAAAAAGGAAGGGAAAAAAAAAAAGGAAAAGATATAATTGTCATAAGACCTTATTCTTTTCTACTTTATACTATTTTCCTTAGTTTTTTTTTTACATTTAATTTAATTACAAAAAGGGCTTTAGAAGACTAATTTGAAATCCTTTAGGATTTGACCATTTAACTTCCAAAATAGCTTGAGGAAGATAACATAGTAGAGCCTATAATCATGCATATTAACATATCATACAAAGACTATATGCTATAAATGCGATATATATTACAATTGTGATGCTAATGCATTAGATAACTATAATTAACTAAATCCCACAACTCAACTATTAAGTATATGGTGTGTTGGCTTTATTATTATAGAATAAAACCAGAGTTTTGTTTGAAGAAGATTTGTTAGGTTAGCCAAAAGCCTCCTTAACTTAAATATGTTTGATATTATAATTAATGGGTCTTAAGTAACTATATTTATGTCATTTTGACAAGTTATCTCATGATCACTTAAATTTAGAGACAATGGTTAGGTGCATCATATGTGATTTGATTAGACAAGGAGTTGTCATTTAATTGATATAAGAGTCACACATGTTGTAATTGATAAGTTATGTTATCTACCTAATTATTTTTTATTTGATTGTTAGATTATCTCAAGTTGAAATAAGTTAAATGGGATCTTAACCCACTAGAAAATTTTAGAGTAATATCTTTCAAGTCAACATAGAGATTTATTAATTTAAATAAAAAAGTGGGAGTAACTAAAATAAGGATTAAAGACCTAATCTAATTTTGGTATGTATGCATGAAATTAATACTAACCTATATATATATATATATATATATATATATATATATATAAGTTGCTAGATCAAAATGAGTAATAATTTTTCCATATATACTAAGCATAATTGATGTGAACGAACTCATTGGACCAAATGTTTTAGACTAGTATAAAATCTTAAAAATTGTTCTCAAGTAAGGAAAGAAGTTCTACATCCTTGATGAAGATCTTCCTACTCTTGGTGTTGAGGAAGAAGTGGAGGCATATATTTAGCATAAGGATGATGATGATCATGCTACATGTGTGATGTTAGCTAGTATGTCTCTTAAACTTCATAGGTAACATGAGAATATCATGAATGCCTACACAAAAAAGTTTGCATCTCAAAAAGTTGTTTGATATAGAAACTAGGACAAAGAGATATGAGATCTTAAAGGAATTGTTCTAATGTAGGATGGTAGAAGGATCTTTAATGACTGCTAATATTATTAAGATTAACTACATTAAGAAATTGGGCTGATTGGGTTTTACCATAAATTCAAAGTTAAATGTTGACCTGATCCTATAGTCTCTACCTTAGGTATGTTCAAAGTTTATTGTGAACTTCTATATGAACAAGTTGGAAGTTACATTAGTTGAATTATTGAATATGCTTAAAACTACAAAG
Organism: Rhizophora mangle; assembly: GCA_037832345.1. Taxonomy (NCBI): domain Eukaryota; kingdom Viridiplantae; phylum Streptophyta; class Magnoliopsida; order Malpighiales; family Rhizophoraceae; genus Rhizophora; species Rhizophora mangle. The sequence continues at coordinate 153,405 of JBAPLJ010001336.1, forward strand.
CAAACTTTAACAAAAGAGAAGACTCCCTTTCTTCTCGTGGATTCTTCCAATGTGATGACAAGGCCCGAGAAGAACAAAAAAAGGAAAGACTCAAGAAACCAAGGTATTTGAATCAAGTGGTCATGTGAAAGGGAAAGGAGCAAGAGCACTTGCCATCATTGTGGTAAAGAAGGCCACTAAAAAAGGAATAGCACAATTTATCATGCTAGACTAAAGGTGAAGAAGCTTAGTGAAGCCTTTGGTTTAGGTATGTTTATGATTGAGATAAATCTTTCTACTTTTGTTTTTATTACATGGATATGGTTCTCATATTTGTAGAAATATGTACGAAATCATCAGAAGTAGATAGTTGAAGAAATGTGAGGTAGACCTATGATTTGTAAATGAAGCAAGAGTTTCTACATTAGCTATTAGTGCTTATAGTTTACTTTTTCTATCTAGCCTAGTAATAGAACGAAAGAATTGTTATATGTCCCTATACTTTTTGAAAACATCATTTCCATTTCTAGTCTAACTTTAAATGAATTTACTTTTACATTTAATGTTAAGGTTGTTCTTTTGAGAAAAATTATGTTTATTATAGATCTAATATTTATATAATTTTTTTTTATATAAACTTGATTAAGAAGGTTAAGTTATAAAAAATTTGTCACTTGGATCTATTTGTTTATGAGTCATACAAAATATATAAATCTTATTTATTGGATAAGATAGTTAAGAATTCTTTGGAAAGGAAAAGAGAACGTGTTAATGAGTTATTAGGATTCATACATATAGATCTATGTGGTCCTAGGCAACACTTGCAAGAGGACGTTTGTATTATTTCATTACATTCACAAATAACCAATCAAGATATGGTTATGTGTATTTAATGAAATACAAATTTGAATATTTTGAAGAATTCAAAGAATCAAGAAATGAAGTAGAGAAACAAACAAGTAGAAATATTAAAATCCAATGATTAGATTGAGGAGGTGAATACTTAAGCTAAGAATTTGGTAGTTACATGAAAGAGAATGAGTTTCTCTCAATGGACATTTACTCAAACATCACAACAAAATCATGTTTCTAAAAGAGGAAATATAACCTTATTAAATATGGTTTGATCCTTAAGTATCAACTTGATATTCCTTTATCTTTTTGGGTTTATGCCCTTGAGACTACTACTTACCTTCTTAATAAACTTTTGTCCAAATCTGTTGACAAGATGGCATATACGATATAAAATGGCAAGAGACCAAACATTTCATGTTGAAAGATTTAGGATATGATACTTATATAAAGCGTATATCATTCGACAAATCTTGGAATCATGTATTCCTCTCCCTTTACTAGTAAAAAAAAATGAAAAATAATAAAGTGAAGAGAGATGAGGGAAAAAGAATATAGAAGTAAACTTTACAAAGTCCAAAAATTAGATAGATAGACCCTATAAATAGTCTAATTTATGTTAAAATGTTTAATAAAATTATATATACACGCTTCAATGGTATTATATATATAAGTGTGTATATATCTTGATCATACTTTAAGATTCAGATCTTTTATCGGTTAAAAAAATACAAAATCAGTTATCTTTAATCTTAATTTTACTTTTATGTTTAATTAGTTTATAACTTTTAATAATCAATTTTTCAAAATAAATATGAGTAAACTCCTTAATTGCTTTTATCTCATGTTAATTAAACTAGAAACATTTAGTGCCCTTGAAAAGTGTTTGGCCAATAGTTTCCTAAACATATATATAGCAAATGAAAGAATGTCAAAAAAATAACAAAGTGACACGAAACTAAAGCAAGCATTAGGTACACATGGCTTGCAATATTGTAATAGGGAGACTTTTGACATTTGGCATTTGCAATCATGCTCATACAATCCACAACTGAAGTGCAAGCCTTAAGTTGTGTGCAAAATTGTATCATTGGATGTTCTGGTGTATATTCTAAGGCATGTATTCCTCAGTGCGTTGCAAGGTGTGGAAAAGAACCACCCACAGCAGGTATTCTCATTAACTAACCTTTTGTTTTTCATATTTCTTTTGGAAGATCAAAAAATTATAGTCAAAGTTGCACTCATCTCCTTTACGCGAGTATTATATGGACAAAATGTATAGGATATATATTCAGAAAACAAAACTAAATGAATAGTAAGTTGCATGAACATAAAATATGAGAAACACCCATAATTTGTCTAGTGGCATAGGCAAACAGAGAATGACTGTCATAGTAACAATTTGACATTTATTTGAAAAAATATTATGTTATTAATAAAATATATGTGTGACTGAAATATATTATGTCTAGCATTTGTCTTCTATAAAGAAAGAGACTTGCTTATTTTTGGTTGTTCTTTGATCTTAATACTATTTTTTATGGATGCAGTCGAATTTGAAGGTATATCTCCAGCATGAAATCATGGGACCAAATGTAAGATTACTTTTTGAGCTCGTTTAAATGATTGTCATGTAAACTTATCACAAGTGGTAACATATTTTGGATTTTAAATTTGCTCCTGATTATCTCTTCATGACAATGAGGTTCTTGAGAATTTTCTCATTGTTGCAGTTGCAGAAGAGAAGGCAGTTGAAGGAATAAAGGAAACAACAAAAGTAAATTAGAAATGTAAATTGAGGATGACAAAAGATTTTACATTGTCTTCACGTTAAATGACATCTCTATTATGTTTACATGTGGATCTATGAAATGAAATGGTTTTGTCTTGATATAATTTGAAATGGGCCGACTGATTATCCATTGGTGTGTTTGTCGCTCACACACACATATATGTATGTTTTTTTTTTCTTTATTGTTTTTAATCGGATTTGTTTGGACACATCCAACAATTGTCTAAGCATTCAAGACCAATATCGTTTTTGATTTATGTGTATGTAATCCGTCATACTTTATAGATCCATACGTTCATCTATAGTTGTAAAAAGCAGTTTGTCCATACGTTCCCATTTTCTTTTCAGTTCAAGAAAGCACGTTAGCCATTGCCTACTTGAAAGTAAACTAGATCATCAAAATTTCCATTGGTGTGGTGCCAATCTAAGCTAGTTTCAGCCGAAAAGGCCATGTCTTGCATTGCTGGGTAATAATTGGGCCTAGTTGACTTCCTCCCAAAATTTCAGGCCAAATTGATAGGACATCGAGGTTGAACTTGAGGTCCATACTAATTATACTAGAAATACGAGACAATGTCATGATTTCTAGTGCTAGAAAATGAGAACATAATAGCATCAATTATGGTTTCAAAAACAAAAATAATTGCTTCAAATCCCCAAATTCTATTTACCATATTAAGCAAATTATAATATCATCCATTATTTAGAAAATAAGCAATACAACTATTTATATATGTTCTTTTTCATTGCATTTACGTCTCGCATGTGTAAAATTCTTTTTACTTCATATAATTTTGCTTTTTCTTAACACAAATGATCTCATTCTCTTATCCATATTTTTTATCATAAAATTATTATTTCTATTTATATAAATAAAGATAATAATTTGAGTTATAATTCTTTCATAAATTAAAAAACTTATTAATGAGAGTGACGTTGGCCACTAATAAATGGTCATTATAACATCACCATTCACTATCCTCCAAATATTTTTCATAAAAGAAAATCAGGTTGTAATACATATAGAGTATTGTAAGAATTATGAAAGACATAGATTAATTATTTTTTATTTAATCTTATAGATGCATGCTTATTTTTATAAGAAATATTTTTTTTTCTTACTATTTTCCTTTTTGTGTTTTCCATTGTTTTCTTTCATTTGGATATGTAGTTTTGCGTTGCAATACTTTCTTTGTTAATTCTTTAGATAAACAAGTTTTAATAATTAACTATCAATTATAGTTGACAATTTTATTTATTTTCTTCTTTTTTTCCACCCTTGTTAAGAACACAAAATTATTTAAAATGTTATTGATTTATACAAGGTAAAATTTTCATTTTGGTTTATTTTTCTATTTGGTTAATTTGAAAATGAAGGGATCTATAGTTTGAATTTTGGATCTACATTTTTCGAGGAAATGATAATATACAAGAAGACAGCTTTTAGACCAAAAAAAATGATTTCACAAGAACATAGTTTCAGCTTCATCAAAATGATGCTCCCTTACTTTTGTGTTCAAATTTGTAAGACATCCCATTGCTAAGGCATTTTTTTTTTTCCTTTCCTTCCCACTCCTGTGTTTTCATTTAGAATTTTAAGAAATTCTTGTGCTACAATGGTTTTTATACCTAGGGCCTTTTGGGTCTAGAGCCTTTACTTTGACCATTAGGTTAAAGCTTTGGTCTCCTACGCAGTGTTCTTACGTGAATGAACATGTACTGCCTTTATATTATGTTATGTAATGTAATGTCGTATTATTACTTAAGTGACTCCTTTTATTTTGTGCAAACTCAAAAGTAGTACTCAATGAAATTTGATTTTAAATTTGCTTCTTGTAAGGTTCTGGGTTCTGCTTAAACTTTTTTAGGTTTCCTACTTACAATGAGAATTGATTTTCCTTAAATCTTTATCAATTAACTAATAAGTAGCATTTTTTTTTTCAAAAAATAAAAGGAAAAAAAATTGAGTATTCTTTTAAGAAAAAAAAGGCAAATTTAAAATTATTTTTTCCTTTTAAAAAAATAAAAGGAGAAATTTAAGATTATTTTTTTCTTTTTCTTAAAAATTATCATTTTAATTATAAGTATTTTCATTACATGGATTTTAAAAATATGTAAAAATTGTTAATATAAATTAGATAAATTGTAATACACTAAAACTATAATTAAGTAAATTAAATATATATTAAAATTTTAATTTTATTGAAAATAGTAAAAAAAAAAAATTATAAACTAACTATTAAATTAATTTCAAATAGAATAATACATAATAATTTGCTAATAAATTTAAAAATTAAGTTAATTACTTAAATATTTTTAAAATTAAGCAAATATTGCAATAAAATTATTTTCATTTTTTCTCTCAGTTTCAATAATATATATTTAAACATTTGTATTAGACTTACATAATGCATAAATTTATCTTATTTATTGAAACATGTATTTTTACTTATATTTTATTTAAATGGGAAAAATGGAAAAATAAAACTTAAATTATGAGTTATATTTTTTTTTTTAGAAATAACAGTAAATTTGAAATTTTTTTCTCTAAAAAAAAAAAAAAAAAAAAAAATTTCAAATTTTTTTTTTTATTTTTCATAATCATAAGTATTTGTGCTACACATATTTTTTGGAATATGTGAAAAATGATTAATATTAATTGAATAAATTATAATACATCTTAAATTGTAATTAAGTAAACAATATACATGTTGAAATTTTGAAATTTTTAATTCCATTAAAAAATTTAAAAAGACTATAAAGTAAGTAGTAAGTTAATATTAAATAGTATAAATTGTGAGAGTCTACTAAAAGATAAAAATTTAAATCAAATAATTAGATATTTCTAAAATTAAGTGTCATTACATAAACATCTCATTAATTTTCTTTCAACTTTAAAAATATATATTCACATATAGATCATATTTTGTAAGCTACCAATCCATATAAAAATTTCAAAATATCTATATAACAATATATTAATTCGATAAATATCTATTTGATTTCTATCAATCTTTTTGCTTAGGTAGTTAATTTAATCATGTAGTTTCAATTTTAATTTCAATTTAATGACCCTTTATTTGAGAATTTGATTTACATTGAAGCTGCAGAAAAATTACAACCATGAAATTTTTAGTGCTTTTTGTTGTAATATGCCAATCTTCATCTTCTTTCCTTTCTTCTCTTGCTATTGTTTGTAACAAGGTGGTAACCTTCTCCTCTAAATAGTGGTATTAGAGTCCTTTTGATCTTACAAAACTTTTGTTTTAGTGTTTATGAGCAAAGAAAAAACCAAAGAGAAAACCTTCTCAAAAGACCTAAAACACTTAAAAAAACTGAAATGGTATCTAAGAGTTTATTTCCAACCTTAGCTCCACTAGTATTTTTTGGTGAGAATTATTCTATTAGACTATCAAGATGAAGGCCTATCTAAGGTCACTTGATCTCTAAAATGTAATTAAGAATGGTGATGAAGTCTAGCACTCTTTAATAGCCCTATTATAACTTAACTTAAGCATCAAAGTAAGGAAACAAATAAATTATGCAAAACTCTAACACGTATTCATTTTGGTTTCACCATAATAATGTCATGTGAGAGTGCAAAAGAAGATTGGGAAAACCTAAAGGAAGAGTTTCATAGCAGTGACCAAACGCATTCTAGTTGTAAACTTGTGGTGAGAGTTTAAGTCTCTCAGAATGAATGACATTAAGTTTGTTAAAGAGTTTGTAGGAAAACTTATGAAGACTATCAATGAGATTAAGTTGTTAGTAAAGGACTTGACAAATCAAAGGATAAAGAAAAGGGTCTTATTGTGATTGCCAAAGAAGCATGAGTTTGAAATCTCATCTTTGGAGAACTTTAATAACCAAGCAAGTTTACACTTACCAAGCTAGTTAATGCCTTTCAAGCTTTGGAATTGAGAAGGGCTATTAGATAGAGTGACTCCTTGGATGCTGCTTTAGTGGCAAGAAGTATAGACAAGTCGACATCAGACTTAAAAAGGCATAGTGATGATAAGACAAAAATGAAAAGATGAAATTGAAAGTAGTAAAGTTGGAGAAATGAAAAAGAAAGTGTATCCCTTTGCAACAAGCACTATAAAAGAACAACTCAGGTTGAGAAGTATTGCAAGTTAGACTCAATGAACAATGTAGAATTTACCAGAATTTGAGTCACATGGCTAGAGTATGGAAAAATAAAGGAAATTAACAATAGAAGCAACAACAAGCTCAAGTACTTAAGAACCAGCAACAAGAGGAGTAACTTTTCATGGCAGCTTGTAGTAATGAGAGGAGCAGTGCTGAGAATTGGTTGATAGGCAATGGTTGTACCTACCACATGTCTAATGATGTGGAAAAGTTTAAAACACTAGATTAGTCGTACAATTCACATAAAAGTCTAAAAATTGTGTCAAGATGTTGGGATCAATCACCATTTCATAGTCACATACACTCCTAAAAAGTATAAGGCAAGTGAGAGGAAAAATAGAACTATAATTGGAATGACTAAGTGTTGATTTTTTGTAAAGAACATTCCAATGAAGTTTTGGGTAGAGGTACTTAACACTACTATTTACTCACTTAACAAGTTATGGACCAAAGCATTAGGAGGAAGTAGAACTCCATATGAGGCCTGACATGGAAACAAGCCTTCACTATAGCATTTAAGGGTCTTTAGTTACATATGTTACAATTTTGTATCGAAGGTCAAAAGAGAAAAGTCGGATTTAGAGGTTGAAATAGGAGTATTACCTATTATGGTTCAAATTCCAAGGTCTATAGGATCTACATTTTAAAGATATAGAAAGTATTTTTGTGTTAAAACCTAAAATTTGATGAAAATGCCAACTAGGATTAGGACAAAGCTCAAACAAATGGTTAAGTCTAGGATTTCAACATTAACCAATCTCCTTTGTAACTTGATTTCATACAGATGATGAGACGGTTAAGTTTGATGATGAGCTAGTAAGAGGAAGCAAATCACTTGCTAAGGTATATGAAAGGAGAAATGTAGCTTCACTAGAGCCTATGAGTTATGCAAAAGCCTCTTAATCTATTGTATAGATAAATGCTATAAAGGCTAAAATTGAAATGCTTGAAAAAAACAATACATAAAATTGGTTTAAAACTATAATCACAGATAAGTAATTGGTGTCAGTGGGTATTTAAATCTAACATAAATGTTAATGGCACACTAAACAAACACAAAGCTAAATTAGTTATTAAGGGTTATCCATAGGAGCTTAGAGTGGATTACTTTAAAACCTTTGTACTAGGTTATAGGCTTGACAAAATCAAGCTACTCCTGGCACTTATAGCTCAAAAGGGATGGATAGTGTTTTAACTTGATGTGAAATTAGATTTCTTGAATGACCTATTAAGAAAGGAAATTTACATTGAGTAGTTAAAGGATTTTTTGAAAGAAAAACATGAAAAAAAAGTGTATATGCTCCAAAAAGTTGTATAGGGTCTAAAATAAGCTCTAAGGGCCTAGTATAATAGGCTTAATGGCACTTAGTGCAATAAGGGTTTGTAAGAAGCAATAGAGAAGCTACTTTATATACAAAGATTACTTTTACTAATCTATTAATTATTGTAATCTATGTGGATGACCTATTGATCATTCAAAGTTGTAGTAACTTGATTAATAAGTTTAAAGCTAATATTAAGAGGGTCTTTGAAATGATAGACTTAGGATTAATGTGTTACTTTCTTGGAATGTAGGTTACTTAAACTCATAAAGTAATTTTCATTAATCAAAGTAAGTATGCAAATAAGGTTTTAAGAAAGTTCAAAATGCAAAATTGTAAACCAATCTTCACACTAATCATGTTAATTGAGAAATTCAATAAAAAGATGGAGCTGGGAGAGCAAGTGGGAGCCTATATAGAAGTGTAATTGGTTGTTTATTATACTTAATAGCAAATATGCCTAATACCATGTTTGCAACCAATCTACTTTTTAAATTTATGAAAAATTCCCAATGAATTGCATTTTCAAGTTGCTCAAAGGGTGCTTAGGTATGTAAAAGGCATAATTGATTTTAGATTAAAATTCAACAAAAATGGGAAACTAGTATTGAAAGGCTACTTAGTCAATTTTTGGAGTAGCTTTTATGAAGACACGAAGAGCACCGCAGTCACCTTGTCTCTCTTGATTCAAGCCTTGATATCTTAAGGCTTAAAAATGCAAGCAACAGTGGCACACTTTACTATTAAGGTAGAATAATAGTAGTTGCAAAAGTTGTAAATTAGGCACTATGGCTAGGAAAAATGTTGGTTGATTTGAAATGCATACAAGATCTACCTATTAAAATTATGTTTGATAATAAGTTTGTTGTGGTCATCTTGAAGAACCTTATATTTCATGGGAGAGCAAAACACATCAAGATCAAATACCATTTCATTAGAAAAGCTTAACAAGCTAATGAAGTTATTTTAGTGCACTACAATTTAGAATTGTAGTTAGCAACATTATGACCAAGGCCTTGCTAAGGCTTAAATTTAAAAGGATAAAATGAAGAAGCTAAGGAGTGTTGTTGTGAGGCCTAGCTTCTTTATTGCTTAAGTTCCCAACATTAAAGAGAAAGGAAATTGGAAGATCACAACTTTAGCATTAAGAAACAAAAGCTTTATTTTGTTTTTCTAGGGCCCTTGGTTAACTTATAACTAGTTTTTTAGTTTAATCTAGTATATGTAACCAATGAGAAATTATGTTGTAATGAGTTCAACTAATGTTAATGGCTATTAATCTAGTGAAAATCATTGGTAGTAGGGCTAAATGATAACTTAGAGCACTAAGTGGAGTTAATGTAATATGGAAGCTTAGTAAGTATGGCACCATGTTCTTTGGACATCATTATTGTACTTGAATTTTGTACATTAACCATTTATAAGGGAATTTGATTTACAATGAAAGTTGCAAAAAAAATTATGATCTTAAAATTTTAGTGCTTTTTGTTGTAATATGTTAATCTTCATCTTCTTCCTTTTCTTCTTCTACTATCTTTTGTAACAAGGTGATAACCTTCTTCCATCAACAAACAATAATGCTACTAGCTTAAGAACTAACTTTCATCTCACACTTCAAAAGCTATAATAGAGATCTCATCAAAAAGGTCCTTAGTATGATAAACAACATCTTTGTGCTCATCAAGCCATTTCTTGACATTGAAATTATTAATCTACTTCTCTTCATCATTGTTAAGCACAATATGAATTGATAGTAGGATTATCTCCAACATCTTTAGCAACCATGGTGGAGACTCCTTCCTTTTGAAGAAATCAATAAAATCACAAGAAGTTATCATATCTAAGATTGCCTAAAGTGATGCAAAGAGAAAAGGTCTACACATCAAGGGTCTTGTAATATTGTTTTTAAAAAATTTTCTTCTTTCCCTTATGAATGGAAAGGAAAGAAACAAAAATGATAGGGGGATGGGGTAGATGAGGCAGGATTTAGACCATTAGTTATAGTTGATCATCATAATTAGTTGGTTTTTGCATTTACATCTAATGGTTTAATAATCATCTTATTTACTTGGTCATTAATTTCAGTTCCTCACTAACATTGCTCTAAAGGCAATTGATATTATTGCAACCCACCTCTAGGTTGAGATAAAAGTGTGACCCAATGTTGAAGCGAATGCTTGATGTGGGGTCTTGTTATTGAATAGTGTGTATTGAGCCGCCAGTAATTGCTATAATGTTGCAATGATGGATAAATAATCATTGAGTGAACCATGATGGTAAGGTACTCTACTTGATTTGCCCTTACCACTTGCTTGCCCTATGTAATGCTTGGATTAATTTGAATCTTCACCATCTCAAATCAATCTTAGGATAGTAAAGTCATCACCAAACATTTAATGTATGGTTGGAACAACTTGATTATTAATTTAAAGAACTACCATGCTCTCTAAATTAGTGGGACTCATCTTGCGTTACTAAGATACTTTAGGGTTAGGGGCATATTTACACCTGGTGAAAGTCAAGACTAAGCCTTGGAATGAATTCTTCAAGTCCTCTTAAGTCATTAAAGAAGACTATTCTACTAGCATTTGGTAATAAGAAAGTTAAGGTGTAAAATGGAGCTTTGGTTCCTAGGGCCACTTATGAGTAGGATGATGGGTAGGGTTTGACTAATGAATGGTGTCATAAACTTTTGTTATCATGATTCTTTTCTATCTATTAAAGGAATGAATTCTTAGAGGCATAAGACAAATAATGTAATGGAAGATGAGAATGTTGATGCTTAGTTTGATGTTGAAGGGGACATGGGTTCTCTAGTTGCACTAACATAGAATTTCATCCTTAAAGAAGATAGCCTTTCACAAGCAATGGAAAAGCAATTTAATTGTGAAGCTATTAGGTAGCAAAATTAGGTATACTTATCTACATTGTTCGTTATATCAACTATGGTCACCTAAAGGCCATTTCCAATTGATTGATTTAGGGAATGCTTTCTTCTTTGTCACATTTAAAAATTTGAGGATGATTCCATTATTTTTCATGGTGGCCCCTCAATGGTAGTTGGCCATTATCTCATCATGTAATGGTGGTAACCTAATTTTGATCTAGATGAGTCTAACATTGGTTAAGTAGCTACATGGATACGCCTTTCTTATCTACCAATGGAATATTATAGTTATAAGGCTTTATGGAAGATTTGAGATAAGACGAGGCACACGTTGAAGATTAATAAAACCACAAAGGATGTTGCTAGGGGAATCATTGCTAGGGTGCACATGGAAATTGATTTAAACAAGCCTCAGGTCACTTGGTATGTTAGGGGTGGCAAGGTCTAATGGGTAGAGTATGAAGGAATTCATCTAGTCTACTTTGAGTATGGTTGATATAGACACAAAACTAGGACTTATGTCATGATTGATGAGCAACAACATGGACTTCACCAAGAACTTGTATATGATAAGGTGAGAAGGTTGAGTAAGAATCACCTTATGGCCTATAGATTTTAGAACAAAGGCAGGGTTAATGGAAGGCTAAATATTCAATTTGCAAATGTCTAAAATGGTGTTGTTGATAAAGTCCTAGTTAAGTTTCCCACTTTGTGACCTTGGCTAGAGCCGATGGCTAAGATGTGGCTGGAAATAGTGGCATGGTGGACAAGGGAGTTGTCTCTGATGGAATAACTAATGGTAGTGATTCTGAGAAAGTAGTAACACATGGTGGATCTTAATTGGCTATGGGAAAGGGTAAGTAGTAAACTTTTCCAAATGGCAAACAATGTAGTATGGGAGATATGCTTGTTGTATCATCTAAAGTTCAAAAAATTATTCATCATACGAGTCTTGATATCTTGCAAAAAAGGTCAATAAAATCTAAGAGTTGTCAACAACTGATGAATGTAACTAGCACAAAATCTTTAAAATTGGTAGCATAAAATGATCCTTCATGTGCTAATAATGGCAAGATATTGGGTAGTTAATGCAGCATCAACAAGTTCAAAATACTAAGTGAGTGAGGCAACTATTAGGCCTTGAAGTGGGTGGGCTTCTCAATCTAGTCATAGTGTTATGGGCCATGATAGCCCTAAAGAGGATCCACCTAACAACTTCATTGTTATGGATTGTGGGGAATCATAACATTTAGATAGGGATATGGTCTCTTATGTTCAGAAACTCCAATGTAAGTTAAGGATGATTTAGGCTTTACATCTAACAATGATAAGCCATACACTTTGGCCTAGATCTTGGTTGATACAACTTTGTTTCTTTTACTCTAAGAATCTTATAAATATACTTGTTTGGAACTATTTTAGAGTTGCGAAGGATAGCTTTAAGATGACTCTACGGTTATTATTGAAGACTAATGTGCCCTTTGTGGTTTGGTTAAATCTTGGGTAAGTGGGTGGAAGATGAGTGAGGTTTTCAAGAAAATTGGTTTCTTTGAAATTGTAAGGGAGGAGGCTCAAGGTTCTAAGGGAGGCAATTAGGTTCTTTGGGATAATTCAAGTTTGAAACTTAAGCTAGTTAATAGAAGTGAGTAGTTTGTCAATTTGCTAGTGTAGAAATGTGATAACTAGTCATATTTTTTTTAATGCAGTGTATGGGAGTTTGTACCAAGATAGATGAAAATAGCTAAGGGAAGGCCTAAGAATAATACACGTTATTGTGAATTTCCTTGGTTAATAGTGAATGGTTTTAATTTGATAATGGAATCTAGAGAAAAAAATGAGAGTGCATCACTTCTAAAATTATAAAGGGGGCCTTTCTTTGAGTCAAAATTTTTTGCCGTTGATGGTGCCAAGACACCTTTTTCATTTTAGCCAAACCTTGCACACAAACACACATAAAAAAGTGTTTGTGCACAACAACACTTAATTGCACAATTTAGAGAAATGCCACCATATACAACAATGCTTCTTAACCATTATTACTTTCTTACTCACAAAGTACAAAGGATTTGACAAATCTGTCATAAGTGTTTTTCTCTATGCTTTCCTATTTTATTGATGTTAAGTTTTGGCTATTTGCATTACATTTTATAAGCTACAAGTTATGGTAGTTAAGACGGTTAACTACTTAAGGACATGCATGATATAACTACAAAGTCAATCATGCATAGTGGTATTCCCCTACTTTTTAGAGCACTTCCCTATGATCTTTGGCCAATAATGTCTCCATATCTTCTTGTGCTTGAGGAGTGTTTTCCACCTTATTATGGCTTAGTCAAGACCTTAGAGAAATCAGCCATGTTCTCCTTCTTTCATGCTAGACAAGCTAAACACCTCTGTTGGCTAGCACTTCACATTGGCTACCTAATCAACCTAGTAACAACATATTTCCTTGATTTTGATTTTAAAGAACACACTCCACATTATCCCCATTTTTGTGGTCCTTGATTCACATTCTAACTTGGTCTGCACTCCAAGCCTTCACCTTGTTATCCATCCTGCAATTAAATTGCATATAGTTGACACAAACTCCAATTATGCACTAAAATTTCATTGATGCTTGAGCTAGTTCTCAGCTCACTTATAAGCCAACTCACAATTAACCCACACATTGTTACTTTAAACCTTAGCCTAAGTGCTCACATAGTGTTAATGCATTAGCTAACTTTTGTGTGAGAGATAAATTACCCCCTTAAAAAGTGTTAGAGAATTTGACCCATTAGTGGTTAGACACATTGCCTTACTTGAGCCATCACACCTTATGTCAGAACATCCTTCCCTTTAAAGAGAATTAAGGAATCTTACCCTTGACTAGTAAGAGACAATGCCTTATTTGACCTATCACACATGTGCTTTAGCCCCCAACTCCTTAGCCACTAAACTTCTATGCCATAACCCATAACTCAACTTCTACCTAGCCTTCCTTGTCTTGTTACTATGAATAATGACTCTATGTTCACCTTGCCTCCTTGATGTGCTTACTCATGCCAATCTCAGTGCCAAGCATTAGTGAAAGATGGCACCAACTAGTAAGGTGAACTAACTTTTTTGCTTTTACTTCTCAAACTTTAAGCTAACCAAAGAGTACATTGAGTCCAAGAAGAACAAAATCGACAATTAGGGTGAGGAAATGAGTAAAGTGTTGTCTAAATGTATTGAGCTGAAAAGGAAAAATAGAGATTGTTGAAAGAAAATCCAATTATAAGGGGTGAATATAATATAAACTAGTGTTATGTAGTTATATACTATTTAGTTGTGTTCCTTTGATTAACATTGTGTTGTGTTTTAATTTTGGTAAAAAGGGCAACATCATGTTTTTATTGTAGATTTTTTGTTACTGTAAGGTTATCAATTGTATGACACATTTGTTACTTACATTTATAATTGTAAATGTCACACTCAATTGGTTCAAATGTGGATAATGATTGTTTGTTGATCATAAATGAAATAAAGTATTGATTATTCTAACCCTTAGAATTTCAAGGGGATTTTGACTTTTGGCACAAAAGTCCATTGGGATCAATGTTGAGGAAGGCCATGATAGTAGGGTTTTTTAGATGAAGTTCCAACTATTACATTATCGAAAGGATAAATTCCACTCTTTATCATATAAGAAAAGAGGTTCTTGTATAAAAACTCATGATTAATGACCTTTTTTTTTAAGTTGGATAGTGAAAATTAGGATCAAAAAGTATCATTGTGGCTCTCCTTTTATGGATATTAGCAAGGGTGAATGTCTCTAAATAATTGAACTATTAAGCTAATCCAAAAAAAAAAAAAAACAAATATTTATTAGATAATAAGTCATAACATAAGTGTTATAATAGGTAATAGATTCTTCATTGGTAGAGTCTAACCATATAAATATTGAATTCATAAACACCCTTTAAAATTACATATCAATGGGTGTTTGATGGCTACATTGTGACAAAATAAAGCAAGCATATCCTATGGCCAATACATCATAATTCCTAGTTATTTCAAGAATACTATCCTTAATTGTTGCAAAAGTATTAACTAATTGTTAACTTAACAACACATTTTAGTTAAGGATTTTAGATAATTGTACCCAATGATTTTATTATGCATATTAGTGTGCTACACAATATCTAATCTACTTAAAGGGGCTATTTTTTGTCCATGAGTTTGTACAACAGCTATTAGAACTTAGTTGGTACTAAACATTAATGTTTTAGGACGATATAAAGACAACTAAAATTGTAATACAAAGTTGTTAATCAAGGGTTTAGTGCAAGCAATTAATTTTCATTAAGCTGAAAGAGACTTGTTATTGGCATATGTACTCTTAATGTATTGTTCAAGTATAGTAGCATTATAAAAATGTTGTTTATGCCCTTTTGTAATGTTAGTATCTTTAGTACACTGTTGTTCATGACAATTAGTATTACTTAATTGATGACCCTATTATTCATCAATATATATTATAAATAGAAGATTGTGTCACAATTCCATCAACAAGACCATTTGCATCCTCAACTTCATTTTGTACATGCCTAACACTTTTCCCCACTTTTTCCTAGTTCCACCATCAAACTCTTTTAGTTCAACACCACCTATATGTAGAATATCCTTGATAATGGCAAATACAAGTTTATCAACCTAATGTAAAACATTGATATGTACAATATTCTCTCATCTCAACCATCTCATTCAACATATCAAACATTGCTTGTCACTTCTCTTGCTTAGATACTTCATAAACTCATATGATTAGTTAAGGAACTTATGCATATAGTTAACTAGCATATAGTTAACAATGTTATTGTATCCATGACTTTTTTTTTTATTACTACATCTAAGCTAAGCATCAATAATGTATCTATAATGTTAGCTTTAATGCCCTTGACATCTTCACATTCATACGTAATCTTAGGTTGCAACATCATGGTCCCATCAAGATGAAACTTTATAGTAATTAATATCCCCCATGAGTAATTATATTAAGGGTTAATAAACTTTGTATGATTTTCAATTAACAAATGATTTTCAATTAACAAAAAGCTACATACATGGATAATAAGTTGCATTTAATTAATAAACATTTAAGAAGTGACAAAGCTATAGACCTAGTTTATTACAAATAAAAATTATTTTTTCCACAAGCCTATTCCACTATAAAAATTAATTAGTCAATTTCTTTCAACCATAAATGATTTTTTTTTCCTTTTTTACAAAATTATAGATAAAATGATTGTATAAAGAAACAAATCTAGAATTGCAAAGAATAGGAAAGCTACAAACTATGAAAATAATGAAAGGGAATAGAATAAAAAAGTAAAATCTTTGAAAAAGAAAATTATAATAACAATTAATATGGCTTTGGGTCATAACAAATTAACTAATAATTGGCAGTTATAATCAAAAATTCTAACCCAATTAACCTTAATCCCATTAACTCATTACTTAAATTTAAATTTAATAATCTCATTAACCCTAATTCCATCAACCAATAAATTGGATTTTATAGTCCCTAAATTCTAAAACTCAAATGAAAATGCTCAAGAAAAGTATGTACTACCACTGTCATTGAAATAGGTCTTAAGAAAGTAATTAACACCTATTGCTTTTTGCTCCCTTTTAACTCTCATAAACCATATGGTTGTTAAAACAGTTCTCTCACTTTTTTCTTTCTTTCAATCACTCATTATCTTACTGAAGAATTATCTCTCACAAACATTTGTCTCATTTATTGTTATGAATGACTTTTTAATGTTTGTCTGTTTTATTGTCATGAATGACTTTTTATTCTTATTTTCATAAAATATGGTCCTACAAAAAAAATTGACTAAGGTCTTGCATTTTATTTATTTATATTATAATTACAATTTAATATTTACTTAATTAGGTGTATCTTTTATGTTTAATTAAATTTCCTTTTCAAAATTACATGATTTAATGTTTTCTTAAATTTGTTTCATCAATTTATTATATATAATAGGTTAATGGGTTATTACCATATGAATTTCAAGTAGATTTGGGTTTGCGCTTGGCCCAATTGAGATGTGGTGCATTTTTATTGTTGTCCTTAATACACCTCAGCTTCCCTTTCTTATCAATGTGCCATATTAGCAACATAAACTTTTTCTATTAATCTAGTTTAATGGCTAGCTAAAATTGTTATAAAAAAAATTATTTGTTTATTGATTGCTACTTTTGAAAGGTTAGATTAGATTTAACATATCATACAAAATTACAAATAAAATTATCTATTAACTCCTTTTCATTTCACACAAAAAAACATCAAGACAATCTAACCCTAAGAACACCTAAAAATAATCTCAGCCCTAAGTCATTTTTCCCTATTGGTTATGGGGGACAAGGGCATTTTTGTGTTGAATTGAAGAGTTATAGTATGATTTGAAGCCTTAAAGGCAAGATCTAATCATGGACAAGGCTTTAAAAGCAAAGAAGGCCATGGACTCCTACTTATTCCTATTTTTTATTGATTTTTATTATATTTTTTATTTTTATTTTTCTTGATTATTTTTGAAAAAAAAAAAACAAGAGAAGGAGTGGGTTATTTTTTTTTTAAAGTAGTTTTTTTTCCAAAAAAATTATTATCTTTCTTCTTGTAGTTTTGAAGGAAAAGAGAGAATAAAAAAAAAGCTAAGGGTTTGGATATACTCTAATGTATAGAGTTGGCATTAATCTTCACTTTTTTTTTTTTTTTGTCTTGAAAAAATCTTAGCTTTTACTATTTTGTTACTTTTAGTTTTCTTAAAAAAAATTTTTGATTTCACTCCTCTTTTGAGTGTTAATGTTTGGACCCAAAAAATGAAAGAAAAGATTTGAAAGAATAGGTTCATGCTGGCATTAATAAGAGTTTGAAAAAACATGGCATTATTACTAGGGATTTTTGTCAATTTCTATATAAGCTTGACCTACAATAAGAGTAATACTAGTAATGTGGTGCTTGGTGAGAAATTTCATGTTTGATTTTTCTGGGGAGTTTGCTTAGTTTGAGTCATGTTTGCATGTTTGAGAAGGCTTAGAGTATTAATTCTAGCTCAAGTTCATGGGTTATGAGTTCAGATAAGAGGGCATGGAAGGACATTAGCTAGTTTAAATTAACAATATCTAATTAAGTAATTTTTTTTTTATTTTTTGTGAATTTTTTGACATTTTTTACACTTTTTATGTTTTATTAATTTTCGTTTTGCTTTTCTTGAATGTTGTACATGTACTAGGATGATTTGAAGAGGAGTGAAAGGAAGGAAAGACGATATGGTAGCTAAAGGTAGTAGTTGCTTGCTATCGTCAATGATGGCTTTGGTGACTAGTTTATGGGAAAAATTGGAGACAAAGTATATACAAAAGGATGTAACTAGTAAGAAATTTTTGGTATCAAAATTGATAATAGCAATCTTTAGTCATCTTAAAATTCTAAAATTTTGATACCAAAAATTTTTGGTATCTTACTAAATAATTATCTCTTACAAATGTTTGTCTCTTTTTATTTTATGAATGACTCTTTATTCTTATTTTCATAAAATATTTTCCTATATAAAGAAATTGACTAGGGTCTTGCATTTTGTTTATTTATATTATAATTACAATTTCATATTTACTTAATTAAGTTTATCTTTAAGTTTAATTAAATTTCCTTTTCAAAATTATGTATTTTAATGTTTTCTTAATTTTTTTCATCTATTTATTATATATATTAGGTTAATGGGTTATTATTATTTGAATTTCAATTACATTTGGTTTGGGCTTGGCCCAATTGAGATGTGGTGCTTTGTTATTGTTGTCCTTAATACACCTAAGCTTCCCTTTCTTATTAATGCACCATATTACCAATATAAACATTTTTCGTTAATCTAGTTTAATGGCTAGCTAGAATTGTTATAAAAAAAATTTTAGTTTATTTAATTATTACTTTTGAAAGGTCATATTATATTTAACATATCATGCAAAATTCAAATAAAATTGTATATTAACCCCTTTTCATTTCACACAAGAAAACATCAAGACAATCTAACCCTAAGAACGCCCAAAGAAAATCTCAGCCTTAAGTCATTTTTCTCTACAGGTTCCAAGGGGACAAGGGCATTTTTGTGTTGAATTCAAGCACTTATGGTATGATTTGAAGCCTTAAAGGCAAGATCTAATCATGGAAAAGTTATTAAAGGCAATGAAGGCTATAGACTCCTATTTATTCCTATTTTTTATTGATTTTTATTATGTTTCTTAATTTTATTTTTCTTGATTATTTTTGAAAAAATAAACAAGGGAAGGAGTGGGTTATATTTTTCTTAAAGTTTTTTTTTTCAAAAAAATTATTATCCTTTTTCTTCTAGACTTTGAAGGAAAAGAGAGAATATAAAAAGGCTTAGGGTTTGGATTTACTCTAACAAATATAGGAGGCATTAATCTTCAATTTTCTTGTTTTGAAAAAATCTTGGCTTTTATTATTTTGTTACTTTTAATTTTTTTAAAGAAATTTTTAATTTCCCTCTTTTTTGGAGTTTTAATGTTTGGGCCTAGAAAGACAAGATTTGAAAGAATAGGTTCATGTTGGCTTTAATAAGGGTTTGAGAAAACATGCCATTGTTACTAGAGATTTTTGTCAATTCGTATATAGGCTTGACCTATACTAAGACTAGTACTGGTAATGTGGTGCTTGGTGAGAAATCTCATGCTTGACTTTTGTGGGGAGTTTGTTTAGTTCGAGTCATGTTTACATGTTTGAGAAGGCTTGTAGTATTAATTCCAACTCAAGTTCATGAGTTACAAGTTTAGATAAGAGGGTGTGGAAGGGAGTTAACTAGTTTAAATTAATAGTATTTATTAAGTCAATCATTTTTTTTTGTGAATTTTTTGACATTTTTTACACTTTTTATGTTTTATTAATTTTCTTTGGTTTTTTTTTTTTTGAATGTTGCACATGTACTAAGATGATTTGAAGAGGAGGAAAAGGAAGGAAAGAGGAGGTGGCAACCAATGGTAGCAGTCACTTGCTATCTTCAATGATGGCTTTGGTGACTAGTCTATGTGAAAAATTAGAGACAAAGTATATACAAGAGGATGTAACTAGTAAGAAATTTTTGGCATCACAATTTAACAATTTTAAGACAACTAATAGTAGGCCAATAATTTTAAGATGACTGATGGTAGAAAGAGGATGCAATTTTCAGGGAGACATTGCCAGCTGCTAAGCTATAGTTCCAATAAAAAGAAATGTGACAATCCAGTTGAGGTGATTAAGGTATTTCAAAACTTAGCTTTTTGCTTATAACCTCTGGGGGATTCCTACACTCGGCAATTTACTTTCGATTCCATTTGGCAGGTTATATTCTAGTTTCATTTCATCTTGGCTCTACTTACACATAATATATATGGCATTTCCCTAAGAATTACACAAAATATTCAATTTCCTTACCCGTGAACTTGATAAAAGATGGTCATTTAAGGATATATGAAGCATTATGTAAGGTTTCAAAAAGTCAAGTATTTGTTATGAGAAAGGATTTGATAAAGCTAATACCAAAGGTAATATATGCAAATCCTAAATCTAGGTTAGAGAGCTTTGATGATGCATTTGATATTACAAGGAAGGGCATACTTTGAAGAGTTGAGAAAGTAAGAAGGGAGATTAAGGAGGGAAAGATCCTAGTTTTGGTTTCATAAAAAAGAATAGTTGGAAGCTTAAACTTTCAGGGATGGGAAAAGAAGATGAATGAAAGCTTAAACTTTCATCTTCTGAAACAGAAATTGTATCTAAAAAAAGAAAGGCTTATGTCCTAACCCATCTTTTATTTTATATTTATAAATTCTCTTTTTATCTAAACTCTCCTTGAATCTAACTTAAAGATTCTCTCATAATTATGTATTATATAATTAAAGAATTGAGATGGGATATCTATTTGTAACTATGGAGATCCAAATGAAGGTGTCAAGGGAGACAACTCAAGAGGATATTCTATTATATTAAATCTCTAATGCAAGTCCTATGGATCCCATCTAATCTTAGTATGTCCATCGTAAGATATCAATAGGAGTAAGATAGGAGGGTTTGGCATATCACTGCCATTAGCACATTTTTATTTGTAAGTCAAATTTTTCCAATTTAAGGACTTATGTCTACTGGGCCCCAATCCCTTCTCTTCATTGACTCTCGGTACCTAGACACTTTAAATGAATCCTCTTTTTATATGTATCTTTCTATGTTAGCTAAAAGAGTGGGTTTTCTCCTATTTTCTCTTGTAGTTATGCTACAGTCTTGGCTTGTCCATTTCATCTCATCTTAATTTGGCTATACTTGTATGTAGCCAACAATTTTTCTGACATATGACTTAGATCTCATGAGACCCACCCACTATCACTAGGGAAAAAGCCCCACCATTTTCCTTTGCTACTAGTAACGGTAAGCAACCTCTACTAGCAAAGGACCTTGAGTAAAATTTCCTATGAAATGTAAAACATCCATCAAGCAATCTAGTCTAGTTTCCTCTTTGAAGTGGCTTGTCAACTCTACTTTCCCTCCTTTAAAATAATGCTCTTCACCAAATGCTCTTCCTTGAGACGGAGCAACACAGCAATGAGTAGTTTGCCCCACTCCCTCAAGAGTAGGATGTTGTATAGACAATCTTGGAGACAATCCATTTAAAATACTAATCAATTCTAACCTAATAAAGTACAAAAACCTTAAATGCCCAAAATTGTCTAGGAAGTAAAATAGATCAAAATGAATTGTACACTATTAGGTCAAAGAATTGAATTTTATTAGAAGAATCAAAAATAAATTTATCCTTTCATTTTAATAAAAAGATTAGGTAGTGATCAGGGACCACTACCTTGTTCAAAAAATAGGTAGCAACTTAAGACTACTACCTTAACCCTTTTGATGTTTTTTTAACAAAAAGATTAGGCAGTGATTTTAAACATCTACCTTTTTCCATTTCAAGAAAAAAATTAGGCAGTGGTTCAAGACTGCTACCTTATTCCATTTTTAGAAAAAAAAAAGCAATGATCTAGAATCGTTGCCTTATACCTTTAATTTAAAAAGGAATAGGCATTTGTTTAAAATTGTTGCCTTACCCTTTTATCTTAAAAAGGAATAGGTAGTGATTTAGAACTATTGCCTTAGCCCTTTAATTTTTTTTTTGAAAAAAAAAAATATTAGGTAGTGGTTTTAGATCATTGCCTTATTCCTTTTTAGAAAAAAAAAAAAAAGGTAATAGTTTAAGACCACTATCTTAGCTCCTTATTTTTATAAGGAATAGGTAGAACCATTGTCTTAACCCTTTATTTTTCTTTTCAAAAGATTAAGCAATGGTTCCAAACCACTACATTATTGATTTTTCAAAAAAAAAAAAAAGGTGGTAGCTCCAAATAGTTGCCTTATCATTTTATTTTCAAGAGGAATATATAGGTGTTTAGAACTATTACCTTAGCCAATTGTATTTTTTTTTTTAAAAAAAAAGAAGATTAGGCAATGGTTCCAAATCACTGCCTTAATCCTTTTTCAAAAAAAAAAAAGTAGCGGCTTAAGATTGCTGCCTTATCTTTTTATTTTTTTAATCAAAAGATAAGTCAACAACTACCTTATTGCTTTTTTTCATTTTCTAGAAAAAAAAAAAAGGCCATGGCTTAAGACTATGCCATAAACATTTATAAGTAATTCCTTTACTTAAGATAACACAGTGGTTTTAAATTGCTACCATATAATTGTTACCTAAATTCATCTATTGCCAGAATATATTTATGTAGCAGTTATTAATGTTGTATTAAGGACATGAATGATATAACTCCTATGTCAATCATGCATAGTGATATTCCCTTACTTTTAAGAGCACTTCCCTATGATTCTTGGCCAATAATGTCTCCATGTCTTCTTGTGCTTAAGGAGTGTTTACCACCATATTGTGGCTTAGCCAAGACATTAGAGAAATCACCTATGTTCTCCTTCTTTCATGCTAAACAAACTACTCACTTGTGTTGGCTTGGACTTCATCTTGGCTACCTAATTAGCCCACTAACAACATATTCCCATGATTTTATGGAGCACACTCCACATTATCCCTATTTTTATGGTCTTTGATTCACATACTAACTTGCTCTACACACCTAGCCTTACCTTGTTAGCCATCCCGTAATTAATTTGCATATAGTTAGCCCAAACTCTAATTGTGCACTAATATTTCATTAATGCTTGAGCTAGTTCTTAGCTTACTTATAAGCCAACTCATAATTAAACCACACATTGTTAGTTTGAATCTCAATCTAAGTGCTAACATAATTAGATAACTTTTGTGTGAGAGATGCATTACCCCCTTAAAAAGTATTAGAGAATTTGATCCTTTAGCTGTAAGAGACATTGCCTTGCTTGAGCCATCACACCATATGTTAGAACATACATCCCCTCTAAAGAGCATTAAGGAATCTGACTCTTTACTAGTAGAAAACATTGCCTTATTTGACCTATCACACATATGCTCTAGCCCCCAACTCTTTAACAACTTAACATCAATGCCATAACCCATAACTTAACTTCTACCTAGCCTTCCTTGTCATGTTACCATGAACATTGACTCTATTTTCACCTTGCCACCTTGAAGTGTTTGACTCATGCCAATCTTTGTGCCAAGCATTGGTGAAAGATGGCAACAATTGGTAGGGTGAACTAACTTTCTTTCTTTAGCTTCTCAAACTCTAAGCTAACCAAATAGTATATTAAGTCTAAGAAGAACAAAATCAACAATTAAGGCAAGGAAATGAGTAAAGTGTTGTCTAAATGTTTTGAGCTAAAAAGAGAAAATAGAGATTGTTGAAAGAAAATGCAATTCTAAGGGTTGAATATAATATAAACTAGTGTTATATAGTTGTATACTATTCACTTATTTTCCTTTGATTAACATTGTGTTGAGTTTTAATTTTAGTGAAAGGGTGACATCATGATTTTGCTGTAGTGATTCCATTACTGTAAGGTTATCAATTGTATGACACATTTGTTATCCACTTTTGTAATTGCAAATGTTAACTCAATTGGTTTAAATGTGGATAATGGCTATTTGTTGATCATAAGTGAATTAAACAATTGATTATTTTAACCATTAGAAGTTTAAGGAGGTTTTAACTTTTGGTACAAATGACCACAGTGGTCAATATAGAGGAAAGGCTATGATAATGGATATTTTAGATTAAATTCCAACTATTACATTATTGAAAGGAAAAATTCCACTCTTTATCATATAAGAAAAGAGGTTTTAATATAGGAATTCATGATTTATAACTTTTTTTTGTGTTATCTTTTTTATTTTTTAGTTGGATAATGAAAATTATGATGAGAAAGTATCATTTTGACTTTCCTTTTATGGGTATTAGGAAGGGAGAAGGTCTTTAAATAATTAAACTATTAAGCTAAACCAAAATATATATATATATATTTATTAGATAACGAGCCACAAAATAAGTGTTATAATAGGTAATAAATCCTTCATTGGCATAGTCTAACATTATAAATATTGAATTCATAAACACCCTCTGAAATCATAGCTTAATGTCTATTTAACGGTTACACTATCACAAAATAAAGCAAGAGTATGCTATGTCTAATACATCATAATTCCTAATTATTTCAAAGATACAATCCTTAATTGATTCAAAAGTATAATCCTTAAATTTTGCAAAAGCATTAACTAATTGCTAACTCATCATCACTTTTTAGTTAAGGTTTCTAGATAATTGTTACCTAGTGCTTTTAGTATGCATATTAGTGCGTTACACAGTATCTAATCTAACTAAAGGGGCCATTTTTTGTCCATGAGTTTGTACAATAGTTGCTAGGACTTAGTTGACACTAAACACTAATGTTTTGGGATGATATAAAGACATCTGAAATTGTAATACAAAGTTGTTAATCAAGGGTTTAGTACAAGCAATTAATTCTTAATCAAGCTAAAAGAGACCTATTATTGGCATATGTACTCTTAATGTGTTGTTTAAGTACAATAGCTTTATAAAAATGATGTTCATGCTCTTTTGTAATGTCAATTGTTACTAAAAATTTTTGTTGATTCGTATATAGGCTTGACCTACACAAAGAATGGTACTGGCAATGTGGTGCTTGGGGAGAAATTTTGTGTTCGATTTTTGTGGGGAGTGTGTTTAGTTTGAGTCATGTTTGCATGTTTGAGAAGGCTTAAAGTATTAATTCCAACTCAATTTCATGGGTTACGAGTTGGGATAAGAGTGCGTGGATGAGAGTTAACTAGTTTAAATTAATAGGGTTTGATTAGATCAATCTTTTATTTATTTTTC
Source organism: Rhizophora mangle (assembly GCA_037832345.1). Taxonomy (NCBI): domain Eukaryota; kingdom Viridiplantae; phylum Streptophyta; class Magnoliopsida; order Malpighiales; family Rhizophoraceae; genus Rhizophora; species Rhizophora mangle. The sequence continues at coordinate 178,726 of JBAPLJ010001336.1, forward strand.
TTTTGTGAATTTTTTGACCTTTTTACTCTTTTTATGTTTTATTAGTTTTTTTTTGAATGTTTGACATGTACTTAAATGATTTGAAAGAGGAGGAAAAAGAAGGAAAGAGGAGGTGGTAGCTAATGGTAGTAGCCACTTGTTGTCAATGATGGCTTTGGTGACTAGTTTATGGGAAACATTGGATACAAAGCAAATACAAAAGGATGCAACTAGTAAGAAATTTTTGGTATCAAAATTTAATAATTTTAAGATGATTGATGGTAGGCTAGTAGTAGAATAATTTGTTGAAATTTAAAGGATTCTAAATCATCTTTCATAATACAAAATGTCTATAGGTGAAATTGTAATTGTGAATTCCAGCATTGATAAATTGCCACTTTTTTGAAATATTTTCGAGAGAAGCCTAAAATATAAGAAAAAGAATATATCCCTTGAAATTTTTACTAACCATCTTCATGTAGTTAAAGAGTTTTGCATACAAGATGGAAACAATAGGCATGACTCTCATGTTTTAAAGTTGCATGTGATTGAGAAAACACAATTAAGTGAGTCCACTAACAAGAGAAAGAATTAATCTAATAATAACAATAGAAAAAAAAAAAGGCAAATATAAAAGGGGCAAATGTCATTTTTGTCACAAAAAGGGGCACAACATTTATGAGTGTCATTTTTAGAAGAAAAAAAAAGGAAAAGAAATAGTTCCCCTTTAGAGTAATAAATGAAAAAATGATTCCTATAATCAAAAAGATCAATTCATTTGAGGATGATGTTACTTAATTGATTGATTCTAATGTTGCCCAACATTTTTGTGAGAAAAAAAGTTACTTTAAAGCTATGAAACCAATAAAGGGTAGTATTATTATGTACATATGAAATTCCACTATAGTTTTTGTCATACAAATTAGGAAGGTAAAAATACAATTCACTTCTAAAAGAGATATCAATTTTACTACTATATTTTATGTTGTAGAAGTTAAGAAAAAGTATGATATTACATGGTCTTTTAAACAAACTTAGATTCAAACTTGTATTTAAGACCGACAACTTTATCCTTCCAAATAAAGTGTGTTTATGGGAAATAGTTATTTTTGTAGTGCCATGTTCAAACTTCTTGTTGTTGCTAATAATAATGTCAATGTTTATGCTTATATTGCCAAGCATTCTTTTGCATGGCATAATAGGTTGAGACATATAAACTTTAGAAGATTGCATCATATGGTTAAATTGAACTTGTTGCCATACTTTGATAAATCTAAAATCAAATGCATAACTTGTAAGCTAACAAAATTAATTAGAATTCTATTTCTAAGTAGTTGAAGATCTTTAAACATGTTAACATTGATTTATAATGATGTGTGTGATTTGTTTGCACAACACACTAATACTACGAAGAAGGACATATTTGTGATAGTCATTGATAAATACTCAAACTATTGCTATATTTAATTGATGCATACTAAAAATAAATCTCAAGAAAGATTCAATTTGTACAAAACTAAAATTTAATTGCAAAATGAATTTTTCATCAAATACTTGTTATTTAAGAAAGGAGAAAAATATTATGATACTTGCATGTCAATAGAAATGATCAATGTCATGTAATCAAATTCTAGCTTGAGTGAGGGGTTTTAGGGTGAGGCATAACTTACAACATTCCATATTTTAAATATAGATCCAACCAAAAGTAACAAAACAACCCCATATAAGTTCTTGAATAAAAGAAAGCCTAACCTTGTTATTTAAGAATTTGGTTTTGTAAAGCAATTGTTAGGTTACCCTAACAAAAATTGAAAAAATTAGTTCAAAGGGGAGTTGAGTCCTTCTTTTTAGGATATTTTCACATCAATAAGACTTATCAATTAATTGTAATAAAGCATAACATCTTAATATCTATTAAAATAATCATTAAATTGATAAATGCTACTTTTTATGAAAATAAATTCATCTTAGTTTCTAACATTCCAAAATAGAAACAAGTTCTTGATAATAAAATGATGCTTTAGCAAATAAAAATAAAATTGATGAGGAGCAAAAGAGTAAAAGAAGTAAAGACTTTTGGTTATGATTTCTTTGTGTTTGTAGTTAAAGGGACAAAGGAATTAGCATGGAATCAAATTCCATATTACTTAGTGAAGATAATCTTAAGATATTTGATGAAGCAATGAAATTGCAAAGACTCTCAGTACCTAAACACTTTGAATCAATCCTTTATATATGTATATCTTTCTATGTTGGCTACAAGGGGTGGGTTTTCTCCAATTTTCTATGGTATTTATGCTGTAGTCTTTGCTTGTCCATCCCATCTCAACCTAAGTTGGCTATACTTGGATATAGCCAATCATGTTTTTGACAATTAACATAGATCTCATGAGATCCACCATCACTATGAACTAACCCCCACCCTTTTCCTTCATTATTAGGGAGAGTAAGCAACCTCTATTAGCAATGGACCTCATGTAAAATGTCCATCAAGCAATCCAATCTAGTTACCTCCTCAAAGTGCCTTGTCAACCTTGCTTTCCCTCCTTCAAAACAATGCTCTTTACCAAATGCCCTGCCTTGGGTTAAGGCAACACAACAATAAGTAGTTTGCTTCACTCCCTCGAGAGTAAGATGTTGGCTGAGATAAAGCTGAGAGCTAACCTAGACATTCCATTCATCTTCCCTTCTTTCTAAAGAGGAAAGAAAAAAAAAAGGAAAAAATATAATTGTTGTAAGACCTTATTCTTTTCTACTTGATGCTATTTTTTTAAGTTTTCTTTACATTTAATTTAATTACAAAATGGGCTTTGGAAGATTAATTTCAAATCCCTTAGGATTTAACCATTTAACTTCCTGAATAGCTTGAGGAAGATAACATAGTAGAGCCTCTAATCATGCATATTAGAATATCATAAAGGCTTGTAAGATATATATATGCAATATATATTACAATTGTGATGCTAATGCATGGGATTACTATAATTAACTAAAATCCATAACTCAAATATTAAGTACATGATAAGAACATGATGAGTTGGCTTTTATTATTATAGAATAAAACCAGAGTTTTGTTTAAAGAAGGTTTGTTAAGTTAGCCAAAAACCTCCATAACTTGAATATGTTTGATATTATAATTAATGGGTCCTAATTAACTATATTTGTGTGATTTTGATGAGTTATCTCATGATCACATAAATTTAGAGACAATGGTTGGGTGCATCATATGTGATTTGTTTAGACAAAGTGTTATCATTTAATTGATATAAAAGTCACATGTGATGTAATTGATAAGTTATGTTATCGACCTAATTATTTTTTATTTGATTGTTAGATTATCTCAAGGAGAAATAAATTAAATGGGATCTTGACCCACTAGAAAATTTTAGAGTAAGATCCTTCAAGTCAATGTAAAGATTTATTGATTTAAATAAAAAAATGGGAGTAAATAAAATAAGGATTAAAGACTTGATCTAATTTTCGTATGTATGCATGAAATTAATACTCACTCTCCTTTCATTTATATTGGTTGCTAGATTAAAATGAGTAATAATTTGTCCATATATAAAGCATAGTTGAAGTGAACAAACTCATTGGACCAAATGTTTTAGACTAATATAAAATCTTGAGAATTATTCTCAAGTAAGGAAAGAAGTTCTACATCCCAGATGAGGATCTTCCTACTCTTGGTGATAAGGAAGAAGTGGAGGCATATATTTAGCATAAGGATGATGATGATCATGCTACATGTGTGATGTTAGCTAGTTTGTCTCTTAAACTTCAAAGGTAACATGAGAATATCATAAATGCCTACATAATAAAGTTTGCTTCTCAAAAATTTGTTTAATATAGAAACTAGGACAAAGAGATATGAGATCTTAAAGGAATTGTTCTAATGTGAGATGGTAAAAGGATCTTCAATGAATGCTAATATTATGAAGATTAGCTACATTGAGAAATTGGGCTGATTGGGTTTTATCATAAATTCAAAGTTAAGTGTTGACCTGATCTTATAGTACCTTAGGTTTGTTCAAAGTTTATTGTGAACTTCTGAATGAACAAGTTAGAAGTTACATTAGTTAAATTATTGAATATGCTTAAAACTACAAAGCAAACTCTAATGGAAGAGAAGACTCCTTTTCTTATTGTGGATTTTTCCAATGTGAAGAGCAAGGCCTGAGAAGAAAACAAAAAAAAGGGGAAAGGCTCAAGAAACCAAGGCATTTGAATCAAGTGGTGATGTGAAAAGGACAAAAGCAAGAGCACTTGCCATCATTGTGGTCAAGAAGGCCACAAAAAAAGGAATTGCAAGATTTATCTTGCTAGACTAAAGGTGAAGAAGCTTAGTGAAGCCTTTGGATCAGGTATGTTTATGATTGAGATAAATCTTTCTACTTTTGTTTTTATTACTTGGATATGGTTCTCAAATTTGTAAAAATATGTAGGAAATCATCAAAAGTAGATGGTTGTTAAGAAATGTGAGATAGACCTATGATTTGCAAATGAAGCAAGAGTTGTTGCATTAGCCATTGGAACTTATAGTTTACCTTTTCTTTCTAGACTAGTAATAGAGCTAAAGAATTGTTATATGTCCCTATGCTTTTTGAAAACATCATTTCCATTTCTAGTCTAACTTTAAAGGAATTTAATTTTACATTTAACGATAAAGGTTGTTCTTTTGAGAAAAATTATGCTTATTATAAATCTAATATTTATATGAAATTTTTTTTAATAAGCTTGATTAAGGAAGGTTAAGTTATATAATAATTATTATTTGGATCTATTTGATTATGAGTCACATAAAGTATATGAATCTTGTTTTTAGGATAAGATAATTGTGACTTCTTTAGAAATGAAAGAGAATGTGTTAATGAGTTATTAGGATTCATACATATAGATGTATGTGGTCCTAGGCAACACATGCAAGAGGTGGTTGGGCTTATTTCATTACATTCACAAATAATCAATCAAGTATGGTTATGTGTATTTAATGAAATACAAATTTAAATATTTTGAAGAATTCAAAGAATGAAGAAATGAAGTAGAGAAACAAACTAGTAGAAGTATTAAATCCTATGATTAGATTAAGGAGGTGAATACTTAAGCTAAGCATTTGGTGGTTACTTGAAAGAGAATTAGTTTTTCTCTCAATGGACATTTACTCAAACACCACAACATAATCATGTTTCTAAAAGAGGAAATATAACCCTATTAAATATGGTTTGATCCTTGAAGTATCAACTTGACATTCCTTTATCTTTTTGGGTTTATGCCCTTAAGACTACTACTTACCTTCTTAATAGACTTTTGTCCAACACCCTTTAGACCCTACTTCACCCATATACATGATTTATTCCAACTTTCATTTCATGGTTCCCATATACATTCATACACCCGTCTTCAAACGTAAAGACAAAAGGCAGAATCATCCACCCGCCATGTTATGAAGACCAGCCTCCACACCACGTTACGCATTTTGACAAACTAAACCCAAACGGAAATGAGAAATTTAATTTTAAAATGAATTAAATTATACTTAAAAATATAATAATAAAATAAAAATAATATAAAATTTTATAATAATAAATTTTTAATTGATATATATAAATTTAATTTAAAATAAAAATAAATTATTTTTTATTATTTAATTATAATATTGAAATTTATTAAAAAATATTTTTTTATATTTGATATATATATATATATATTAGAAAATTATAATTTCTTAAAAAATAGTTGATTTTATTGACTTAAATCTTATTATACCTTTAGTTTACTGGTATTTGTATAATATATCTTTTTTATTAAAAAAATATTATATTATTAATAAATTAGTTATTTATTTAAATTAAAATTTTTATATATTTATTTTAGTATTAATTAATTTAAAATTTAATATTATAATTTAAATATAAATTTTTATTTATTAAAAAATTAAATTAAATTTAATTATAAAATTACTAAATTACTAATATAAATTTATATAAACTATTTATTTATAATTAACCTAAATTTTTTTTTTTTTTTATAATTTAATAAAAAAATTATCATTAATTAATCATTATATATTTATAATTATTTAATAAATAATTATATCTAATAATTCTAACTAAACTCATAGTAATCATCCAAATTTACACATCAACATAAAAAATACACTATCAGTCTTTCTGATTCTAAGCAAAACCAAGATTAGTTTTGCTGTTGTGTTCTGTTGGGGAATATGTTTCATTCCTTTGACCAATTTAAAAAAAAAAAAAAACTCTGTACAACACTGGAGATCTTTGATTATAATGTTAATGGAGAGGTCAACCGTCCCAGCGGTCTCTGCCATGCGAACTGTTTGATTTGGGCTTGGTGATTAGGACGCACATCCTAATCCATCAGTGATCGAACATCACACCTTGTCAATTGGATTTGGATTGACTGACGCCGTCTTGCGTCATCCATTTACATGGGGCAGGAAATGGGACCCACATCTGAATATAATTTATATAATATATCAGCACAGCTCCAGCCATTTCTGATGAGTCAGTCAGTCCGTCAGTCCGTCCCCCTTGTCTGCTTCGAACACCACTCAGATCCTGAGTATTTCACGGGACCCCATTTTGATTGAGTCAAAGCAAAGTCCAAAGTCCATTGCACCGTGGCTATTAAATTGTCGTGCGAATCAAAAATTGGATACTAAAAGCGGCACATCGAATTCATACTCTGTTACACTCTTAATTTTGTTTCCGGCGATCAGAAATTAGAGAAGATTGGCCTATTATTTGGTTGACTTCTCAAAGTCCGGCAAGATTCTGCCATGGGAAGTGTTGTTGGCCGCCATGAAGGCTTCGAGGATTGCATGTGACTTGGGTTGGGACCTGGTTGAACAGCTCCCCGTTGGGTTGCTGGAGGTGAAATATTTTGAGCTACAATGGTCCCTCTTGATATGAGCCCAGGTGTCTGATAAACAAAGCCAGTGAATTTGAGCTTTACTTTAAAATTCTCCCAGGCGAGGAATCCACAATAATTGTGTAATAGAAGCTTACTTACCGGTGCAAACAAGACCCCTCTGTAAATCTTCCCATTAACAGTTGCAGTCATCAGGAGACATGAATCGAAGGCTCCTTCAACTTTCCCCCGGACTTCAGCACCAAGCTGAGGAGCGAGTGAAGCCATAATAATGAAAGGAATGAACAAAGAGAAGCAGAACCGAGAAGTCGCGAACACATAAACAGGACAGATTGAAAAAAATGTCTTGATACCACATATTCAAAGAATGGCTTGTGATAAAAAATAAATAAAAAAAATGTATATACCAGGCTTGGAGTAGACACTGCCTCCATTGGCTTACATTCCACTGCCGAGAGTGGTGTTCCTTGTCTTCCTACGTGAGCTACATGAGAATATTGGTCCCCATTTTGACCCTCTTCCTACAATTGGAGATCAAATGGAGCTCTGGGGACCACACATCCAGGTCCTTTGCGTTTGCTTGCAACCTCATTGAGTTGACAATTTCTTGGAATATGATTTAACTTCTTATACAGATTAAGCCCTTGACAGACTACAACAGAGCCAGCAGTACTCCTTACCGGTGTCTGTTCTCGATCTGATTGAGAAGGAGATGAATGTTGAGAGAGTGACAGTGAATGCTCTTCTTGTTCTGATTGTTGAACCTCCAAGGCCTTCGAATTCATAGTTCTTTTCCTCTTTGGATGTGGAGCATCTGAAAGGAAACATTCATGTTAATTGCTGCCGGAATATACATGTTATCATTTCTTGTGTAGTCTATTAAAGTTCATCTAATTGAAAGGCTGATACTCTTAATTAATATTTTTTAATATAAAATAATTATTCATTACTTGAAATAAGAAACTATCTCTTGATTACTTTATAATAGGATTTGACACTCCAAAATATTTGAAATGCATCAAATACCAAAACTCTTACTATTGTTGGCTTCACTTATCATAAGAGTCTCATGTTCATTTGTTGAAACTTGAGATTGTCACTTGACTCTTAGGCACATTTATTTTTTATGTAAGGAATCATATACAAAAAATAAGTATGTATTAAATTTCTATCTAAATCTATTGAATTCCATTAAACGAAGAAGTCATCCATCTTGATTAGATTTCCTTAGATTGACATTCATAGCATGAAACATGAGACAAAAACTTCATTCCTAACAAATAATGCTTCTCTTTTGTTTAAAGATGTCATTCACACAAGGGAATAATTAATTTAACTATAATGTCTACACTGATCATTTTTTTCATTACAAGATGCACATTAGTTTATTTTAGATAGTCCAAATATATTGAAGTCTATCAAATAGCAAAGCTTTTATTCTTGATTAGTCTTCTTTACTATGAGTGATTTGTTTATTGATTGAAACATGAATCTATCTCTTCATTGCTTGCTATAGGGCTTCTTATTTAATTATTGTGAATCTAATGAAGTCAATTGAACAAAGGATCTATTACTCTTGACTATCTTTCTTTGTCAAGAAAGAATGATTCATTACTTAAAACTTAAGACCATTACCTATTTCATTGGCAATAATGTCCTCTCATTACAATAAATCATTCACAAAAAGATTTGAAATGATAGTGGGATATTTATGGGTTTAGGGTTTATGAAGACTACCCTCCTCACCACATTATGCATTTTGACAAACTAAACCCAAATGGGCATGAGAAATTTAATTTTAAAATGAATTAAATTACACTTAAAAATGTAATAATAAAATAAAAATGCTATAAAGTTTTATAATAATAAATTTTTAATTGATATAGATAAATTTAATTTAAAATAAAAATAAATTATTTTTTATTATTTAATTTTAATACTGAAATTTATTGAAAAATATTTTCTTATATTTGATATATATATATATATATATATATATATCAAAAAATTATAATTTTTTAAACGATAGTTGACTTCATTGACTTGGATCCTATTATACCTTAGCTTGCTGGTATTTGCATGATATATCTTTTTTATTAAAAAAATATTGTATTACCAATAGATTAATTATTTGTTTAGATTGAATTTTTTTATATTCATTTTAGTATTAATAAATTTAAAATTTAATATTATAATTTAAATATAAATTTTTATTTATTAAAAAATTAATTACAATAAAAATTTAAATCAAAATCAATTAAAAAAAACACTAAATCATCAATAAAAATTTATATAAACTAATTATCTATAATTTTATTTCAATTTCACCATTACCAACACTTGGTTCACTACATGATTACATCAGTTTGAATTTAAACACACAGTTGACAGTTTGGATACAAATTCAAACTAATTTGAATTTTTTCCTAAAGCTTACAAAAGAAGTCACTAATACACTGCTTAGCAAGTCAACCAAGTCTTATTTGAAATTTAGACTCACAAAAACTTCTGAAGGAAGATGGGTTGACATTGCTTATATAGTAAGTGACTGTTATAACTAACTTTCAAAAAACAAAAGAGGGAAACTTGCATTCTAAAATTTTGAGTCTATTGTGCAATACTTTAGCACCATGTGAGCACCTCGTAAGGCTTTAATTCTCCTCCTTGGTGCTGAAGGATTGCATGCCTAGACTACTTCTCAAGACTTCAAACCTCTACTTTGGCAAACATATAGAGAGAATATTAGCAAGTTGATGCTTAGATGGGCAATATTCAAGCTTAATTTCATTGCTTTCCTAAACTTCTCTATGTATTTTACTTTTGTTGTTGATTGAACAATGGTTACTTGTTTCTTCAAGTTCCAATAAAAGGCTCTAACACCAAAGGTAAAGACAAAACTAGATGTACTTTTCATGTCTTCCAAGGATCCATCCCAATCATTGTCTGTATATCTAGTAAGTTGCAACTAATTTATCCTTCTATATGTAATTCCCAATTTTATAGACCTTTGGATATATCTCAAGACTCTTTGGGAAACTTTGAAATGTCGTTCACCCTTTATTGGGAAATTTGATTTACAATGAAGCTACAAAAAAATTACAACCATCAAATTTTTAGCGTTTTTTGTTGTAATATGCTAATCTTCATCTTTTTTCCTTTCTTCTCTTGTCATTGTTTGTAACAAGGTTGTAACCTTCTCCTTTAAATAGTGGCATTAGAGTCACTTTGATCTTACAAAACCCATGTTTTAATGTTTAAGAGAAAAGAAAAAACCAAAGAGAAAACCTTCTTAATAGACCTAAAACACTTAAAAAAAACCAAGTACACATCTATCAAGTTTATAAATTGTGTCAAGATGCTGGCATCGATCACCAATTCATAGTCACATATAATCTTTAAAAATATGGGGCAAGTGAGAGGAAAAATAAAATTATAATTGGAATGACCAAGTGTCTATTTTTTGAAAAGAACATGCCAAAGAAGTTTTGGGTTGAGGTAGTCAACACTATTATTTACTTACTAGACAACTTTCCTACTAGAGCTTGAGGAGGAAGTAGAGCTCGATATGAGGCCTGGCATGGAAACAAGCCTTCACTCTAGCACTTAAGGGTCTTTAATTGCATATGTTACAATTTTGTTTCAAAGGTCAAAAGAGAAAAGTTGGATTCAGAGGTTGAAATATGAATATTACTTGTTACGGTTCAAATTCCAAGGTTAATAGGAACTACATTTTGAAGATATAGAAAGTATTTTTGAGTTAAAGTGTAAAATTTGATGAAAAAGCCAACTGGGATTAGGACAAAGCTCAAACAAATGGTGACGTCTAGGATTTCAACATCAACCAATCTCCTTTGTAACTTGATATTCATATAGATGAGAGGTGGTTAAGTTTGATGATGAGCTAGTAAGAGGAAACAAATCACTTGCTAAGATATATAAAAGGAGCAAAGCAACTTCATTGGAGCCTATCAATTTTGCAAAAGCCTCTAAATCTACTATATGGATAAATCTTATGAAGGCTAAAATTGAAATGCTTGAAAAGAACAACACCTAAAATTGATTTGAAACCTTAATCATACATAAGCAATTGATGTTAGTTGGTATTTAAATCTAAAATAAATGTTGATGGCACACTTAACAAACACAAAGCTAGACTAGTTATTAAGGGCTACTTATAAGAGATCAAAGTGGATTACTTAAACACCTTAGTACTAGGTTATAGGCTTGAAAAAATCAAACTACTCTTGGCACTTATACCTCAAAAGGGATGGTTGGTTTTTAACTTAATGTGAAATCAGATTTCTTGAACCTTTTAAAAAAGGAAATATACATTAAGTAGCTAGAAGACTTTATGAAAGAAAGACATAAGGAGGAAGTGTATATACTCTAAAGAGTTTGACAGGGTCTAAAATAGGCTCTTAGGACTAGTATAATAGGCTTGATGAGCATTTAGTGCAACAAGGGTTTGTAAGAAGCAATAGAGAAGCTATTTTGCATATAAAGATTGCTCTTACTAATCTATTAATTGTTGTAGTCTATGTGGATGACTTGTTGATCATTCAAAGTTATAGTAACTAGATCAATAAGTTTAAAGCTAATATTAAGTGGGTCTTTGAAATGACAGACCTAGGATTAATGTGTTACTTTCTTGGAATATAGTTTACTTAAACTCAAAAAGCAATTTTCATTAATCAAAGTAAGTATGAAAATGAGGTTTTAAGAAAGTTCAAAATGCTAAATTCTGAACAATCTTCACACCAATCATGTTAATTGAGAAATTCAATAAAGAAGATGGAGTTGAGAGAGCAAATGGGAGCCTATATAGAAGTGCAATTGGTTGTTTGTTATACTTAATAGCAAACATGCCTAATACCATGTTTACAACAAGTCTACCTTTTAGATTTATGAAAAAATCCCAATGAATTGCATTTTCAAGTTGCTCAAAGGGTGCGTACGTATGTAAAAGGCATAAATGATTTTAGGTTAAAATTCAACAAAAATGGGAAACTAGTATTGAAAGGCTACTTAGTCCATGACTAAAGTAGCTTTTATGATGACATAAAGAGTGCTACAAGTCACCTTATCTCTCTTGATTTAAGCCTTGATAACTTGGGGCTTAAAAAAGCAAGCAATAATGGCACAATTTACTATTAAGGTAGAATATATTGCAATTGCAAAAGCTATAAATTAGGCACTATGGCTAGGAAAAACGTTGGTTGATTTGAAGTGCATGCAAGATCTACCTACTAAAATTATGGTTGATAATAAGTCTATTATGATCATCTTGAAAATCCTTATATTCCTTGGGAGAGCAAAATACATCAAGATCAAATACCATTTTGTTAGAAAAGCTTTATAGTTGCATAAGGAAACATTTCTCTGTATTAGAGAGATGTCGAATTAGCACAACAATAAGATCAGTTTGATTAAATTTTTAAAATTCAAAATTATTCAGAAGTGGAACACCTAATTCAATTAAGTTATTGAATTAGGAGAAGTTTAATTCAAATATAATTAAAAAAAAATTATGTTTCCTATTATAAATAGTATTTGACTAAAATTAAAATGTCTTAATTGGATTAAGATTGAGGACTTGTATTTGATTAGATTATTTGTTAAATTAGAAAACTATTTTTTAATTTCATTAAGACTCTTATTTGGATAGGTGAATTAAACACTACATTTTCATATATAATTAAAATTAAACATTTATTTACTTTTGTGCATATAATGTGAATATGATAACATGATAGAGGATTATAAGCTTATAGACCTATGTGATTGTTTTTATTAATATGAATGAATGTAATTTTTGCAATATAGAGATTGTTGTTTATGTCTTTCTCTTATTTTCTAGTTATAAATTCTCTTCTTATTTAAACTCTTCTTAAATGTAACTTGATGTTTCTCTCATAATTACATAAAAGTTATATAATTAAAGAATTTAAGATTAAGATCGGAATATCTATTTTTAACTATAGAGATCTAAATGAAGGTGTTAAGGAAGACAAATCAAGAGGATATTTCTATTATATATATAATCTATAATGCATGCCCTAAAGGATCCCATCTAATCTTAGTATGTCTATCTTGAGATATCAATAGGAGCAAGATAAAAAGGTTTGGCATATCACTAACATTAGCAAATTTTAATTTGTAAGTAAAATCTTTCTAGTCTTTATATGTATCTTTCAATGTTAGCTAAAAGGGGTGGGTTTTCTCCTATTTTCTATGGTAGTTATGTTGCAATCTTTGCTTGTCCATCTTGTTTCATCTTAATTTGGCTATACTTGTATGTAGCCAACCATGTTTTCGACAATTGACATAGATCTCATGAGATCCACCCTTACTATGAATAACCCCCCCACCCTTTTCCTTTATTAGCAACCTTTATTAGCAAAGGACCTCAGGTAAAATTTCTTATGTCATGTAAAATGTCCATCAAGCAATCCAGTCCAGTTTTCTCCTCAAAGTGGCTTATCAACCCTATTTTCCCTCCTTTAAAATAAAGCTCTTCACCAAATGCCCTTCATTGGGTTAGGGCAACACACAAAATGAGTAGTTTGCTTCACTCCCTCGAGAGTAGGATGTTGGTTGAGATAGAGCTAAGAGCAAAGTTAGACATTCCATGTATCATCCTTTTTTTCCAAAAGGGAAGGAAAAAAAAAAAGAAAAAAGAAAAGATATAAGTGTTGTGAGACCTTATTTTTTTCTACTTGATGTTATTTTCCTCAATTTTCTTTACATTTAACTTAACTACAAAAAGGGCTTGGGAAGATTAATTTGCAATCCTCTAGGATTTGACCATTTAACTTCCTAAATAGCTTGAGGACGATAACAAAATAGAGCCTATAATCATGCATATTTGAATACATATTGGGATTATATGCTATATATGCAATATATATTACAATTGTGATGCTAATGTATGAGATAACTATAATTAACAAAATCCCTCATCTCAAATATTAAGTACATGATAAGAACATGCTGAGTTGGCTTTTATAGTTGTAGAATAAAACTAAAGTTTTGTTTAAAGAAGATTTGTTAGGTTAGCTAAAAGCCTATTTAACCTAAATATGTTTGATATTATAATTAATGTGTCCTAATTAACTATATTTGTGTGATTTGGATGAATTATCTCATGATCACATAAATTTAGAGACAATGCCTAGGTGCAACATAGGTGATTTGTTTAGACAAAGAATTGTCATTTAATTGGTATAAGAGTCACATATGATGTAATTGATTAGTTATGTCATCTACCTAATTATTTTTTATTTAATTGTTAGATTATCTCAAGGTGAAATAAATTAAGTGGGATCTGGACCCATTAGAAAATTTTAGAATAAGATCTTTCAAGTCAACATAAAGATTTATTGATTTAAATAAAAAAGTAGGAGTAACTAAAATAAGGATTAAAACTTGATCTAATTTTGGTATGTATGGAAGAAATTAATACTCACTTTATATATATATAGGTTGCCAGATCAAAATGAGTAATAATTTGTCCATATATACAAAGCATAATTGATCTAAACAACCTTATCAAACTAAATGTTTTAGACTAGTATAAAATCTTGAGAATTGTTCTCAAGTATGGAAAGAAGTTCTACATCTTTGATGAGGATCTTCTTACTCTTGGTGATGAGGAAGAAGTGGAGGCATATTTTAAGCATAAGGATGATGATGACTAGACTACATGTGTGATGTTAGTTAGTATGCGTCTTAAACTTCAAATGTAACATGAGAATATTATGAATGCCTAGACAATAATTCTGCATCTCAAGAAGTTGTTTGATATAAAAACTAGGACAAAGAGGTATGAGATCTTAAAGGAATTATTCTAATGTAAGATGCTAGAAGGATCTTTAGTGAATGCTGATATTATGAAGTTAGATACATTAAGAAATTGGACTAATTGGGTTTTACCATAAATTTGGAGTTAAGTGTTGACCTAATCTTGGAAGATGGGTTGACATTGCTTATATAGTAAGTGACTGTTATAACTAACTTTCAAAAAACAAAAGAGGGAAACTTTCATTCTAAAATTTTGAGTCTATTGTGCAATACTTTAGCACCATGTGAGCACCTTGTAAGGCTTTAATTCTCCTCCTTGGCGCCGAGGGATTACATGCCTAGACTACTTCTCAAGACTTCAAACCTTTACTTTGGCAAACATTTAGAGAGAATATTAGCAAGTTAATGCTTAGATGGGCAATATTCAAGCTTAATTTCATTGCTTTCCTAAACTTCTCTAATAAAGCACAACTTTACTTTAAAGTGCTTTGTTTTTTAGTGTAATTGGATTTTTTGAGATGGTGATGGTGGCTTAGTTATCACAATAGAGGCATGTAGCTTCTTTTGGTTCTAGATTCAAATCAAGAAGCAACTTTTTTAAGCCAAAGTGCTTGATTAATGGTAGATGCAACTGCTATGTATTCTGCTTTTGTTGTTGATTGAACAGTGGTTACTTGTTTCTTTAAGTTCCAACATTAGGCTCCAACACCAAAGGTAAAGACAAACCAAATGTACTTTTCATGTCTTCTAAGGATTCAGCCCAATCATTGTCTGTATATCTAGTAAGTTGAAGCTGATTTATCCTTCTATATATAATCCCTAATTCTATAGACCTTTGGATATAACTCAAGACTCTTTGGGAAACTTTGAAATGTCGTTCACCCTTTAATGGGAAATTTGATTTACAATGAAGCTCCAGAAAAATTACAACCATGAAATTTTTAGCGTTTTTTGTTGTAATATGCTAATGTTCATCTTTTTTCCTTTCTTCTCTTGTCATTGTCTGTAACAAGGTTGTAACCTTCTCCTCTAAATAGTGGTATTGGAGTCATTTTGATCTTATAAAACCCATGTTTTAGTGTTTAAGAGAAAAGAAAAAACCAAAGAGAAAACCTTCCTAATAAACCTAAAACACTTAAAAAACTAAAATGGTATCTAAGAGTTCATTTCCAACCTTGGCTCCACCAATATTATTTGGTGAGAACTATTCTACATGGACTATTAAGATGAAGGCCTATCTAAGGTCTCTTGATCTCTGAAATATAATTAAGAATGGAAATGAAGTCTAACATTTTAATAATCCCATTATAACTTAACTTAAGCATCATAATAAGGAAACACCTAAATTGTGCAAAACTCTAACGTGTATTCATTGTGGTTTCACCATAATAATGTCATGTGAGAGTGCAAAAGAAGCTTGGGAAAAGCTAAAGGATGAGTTTCATAGTAGTGACCAAAAGCATTACAATCCTAAACTTGAGGTGAGAGTTTGAGTTGTCTCTCATAATGAAAGACATTGGGTTTGCTAAAGAGCTTGTAGATAAACTTATGAAGACTATCAATGAGATTACGTTATTGGTAGAGGACATGACTAAATAAAGGATAAAGGAAAAGGTTTTATTTTGACTGCTAAAGAAGTATGAGTTTGAAATCTCATATGTGTAAAACTTTGATGACCTAAGCAAATTTACACTTGCCATGCTAGTTAATGCCTTACAAGCTTTGGAATTAAGAAGGAATATTAGATACAGTGACTCCTTGGAAGTTGCTCTAGTGGCATGAAGCATAGACAAGCTGACTTCACACTTAAAAAGGCAAAGTGATGATAGGACATAAATGGAAAGATGAAACTAAAAGTAGTAAAAATGGAGAAAAAAAATAAAGAAAGTGTATCCTTTTGCAAGCACTATAAAAGGAGAGCTCATGTTAAGAAGTAATGCTAGTTAGACTAAATGTATAATGTAGAATCTACAAGAATTTGGGTCTTATGGCTAGAGGAGCAATGCTAAGAATTAGTTGATAGACAATGGTTGTACATACCACATGTCAAATGATGTGGAAAAATTTGAAACACTAGTTAGTCATACAAGTCTACAGTAAGGGTAGGCAATGTAAATTTCATCAATGTAAAAGGAAAAGACTCTATAGTTATTATGATAGTAACAAGTATTAAACTTATACTTGAAGTTCTCTATGTTCTTGGTTTTAACCAAAATTTGCCCATTATTGGACAATTGTTAGAAAAAGGATATAAACTACACTTTTAAGACAAATTTTATTAAATTGTTAATTCTCAAAACCATGAGTTGTTAACTTTGGAAATGAAGAACAAGAGCTTTATGATTCATAGGAATCTCATGCATAGTAAAGCTTTTATACATATTATGCATGACTAAACCTTATGGCATAAAAGGTTGGGACATTTTAATTATTCATCATTAAGCCATATGTATGAAAAGTAGTTAGCATTAGATATTCATGCTATAATTAAGTCTCCTTAGGTTTGTAAATCTTGTTAGTTTGGAAAGCAAAGTAGGTTACCATTTCTTGCCAACTAGGCTAAGAGAGCTACTTAGAGGTTGGAGCTCATACACACTAATGTGTGTGGCACCATAAGCATTCTTTCATTGAATGATAATAGGTTCTATATCTTGTTCATAGACGACTACATCAAAATGTCCTAGGTTTATTTTATGAAACTTAAGTCAAAGTTGCTTGATATTTTCTTGAAGTTCAAATTATGGATTGAAAATCAAACCAGTTACAAGTTGAAAATGATAATATTAGATAATGGTACTAAGTACACATCTATCAAGTTTATAAATTATGACAAGATGCTGGGATCCATCACCAATTCATAGTCATATACAGTCTTTAAAGATATGGGGCAAGTGAGGAAAAATAGAACTATAATTGGAATGACCAAGTGTCTATTTTTTGAAAAAAACATGCCAAAGAAGTTTTTGGTAGAGGTAGTCAACACTATTATTTACTTACTAAACAAGTTTCCTACCAGAGCTTGAGGAGGAAGTAGAGCTCGATATGAGGCCTGACATGGAAACAAGCCTTCACTCTAGCACTTAAGGGTCTTTAATTGCATATGTTACAATTTTGCTTCCAAGGTCAAAAGAGAAAAGTTGGATTCAAAGGTTGAAATATGAATATTACTTGTTACGGTTCAAATTCTAAGGTTAATAGGAACTACATTTTGAAGATATAAAAAGTATTTTTGAGTTAAAGTGTAAAATTTGATGAAAAAGCCAGCTGGGATTAGGACAAAGCTCAAACAAATGGTGAAGTCTAGGATTTCAACATCAACCAATCTCCTTTGTAACTTGATATTCATATAGATGATGAGGTGGTTGAGTTTGATGATGAGCCAGTAAGAGGAAACAAATCACTTGCTAAGGTATATGAAAGGAGCAAAGCAGCTTCATTGGAGCCTATCAATTTTGCAAAAGCCTATAAATCTACTATATGGATAAATGTTATCAAGGTTAAAATTGAAATGCTTGAAAAAAAAAAAACACCTAAAATTGGGTATAAAAACCCTAATCATACATAAGTAACTGATGTTAGTGGGGTATTTTAAATCTAAAATAAAAGTTGATGGCACACTTAACAAACACAAAGCTAGACTAGTTATTAAGGGCTACCTATAAGAGATCAGAGTGGATTACTTAAAAAACCTTAGTACTAGGTTATAGGCTTGAAAAAATCAAACTACTCTTGGGCACTTATACCTCAAAAGGGATGGTTGGTTTTTAACTTAATGTGAAATCAGATTTCTTGAATGACCTTTTACGAAAGGAAATTTACATTAAGCAGCTAGAAGACTTTGTGAAAGAAAGACATAAGGAGGAAGTGTATATGCTCCAAAGAGTTTGATAGGATCTAAAATAGGCTCTTAGGCCTAGTATAATAGGCTTGATGAGCATTTAGTGCAACAAGGGTTTGTAAGAAGCAATAGAGAAGCTATTTTGCATATAAAGATTGCTCTTACTAATCTATTAATTGTTGTAGTTTATGTGAATGACTTGTTGATCATTCAAAGTTATAGTAACTTGATTAATAAGTTTAAAGCTAATATTAAAAAGGTCTTTGAAATTATAGACCTAGGATTAATGTGTTACTTTCTTGGAATATAGTTTACTTAAACTCAAAAAGCAATTTTCATTAATCAAAGTAAGTATGAAAATAAGGTTTTAAGAAAGTTCAAAATGCTAAATTGTGAACAATCTTCACACCAATCATGTTAATTGAGAAATTCAAAAAAGAAGATGGAGTTGGGAGGGCAAATGGGAGCCTATATAGAAGTGCAATTGGTTGTTTGTTATACTTAATAGCAAACATGCCTAATACCATGTTTACAACTAGTCTACCTTTTAGATTTATGAAAAAATCCCAATGAATTGCATTTTCAATTTGCTTAAAGGGTGCTTACGTATGTAAAAGGCATAATTGATTTTATGTTAAAATTCAACAAAAATGGGAAACTAGTATTGAAAGGCTACTTAGTCCATGACTGAAGTAGCTTTTATGAAGACATGAAGAGTGCCGCAAGTCACCTTGTCTCTCTTGATTTAAGCCTTGATAACTTGGGGCTTAAAAAAAGCAAGCAATAATGGCACAATTTACTATTAAGGTAGAATATATTGCAATTGCAAAAGCTATAAATTAGGCACTATGGCTAGGAAAAATGTTGGTTGATTTGAAGTGCATGCAAGATCTACCTACTAAAATTATGGTTGATAATAAGTCTATTATGATCATCTTGAAGATCCTTATATTCCTTGGGAGAGCAAAACACATCAAGATCAAATACCATTTTGATAGAAAAGCTTCACAGTTGCATAAGTAAACATTTCTCTGTGTAAGAGAGATGTCGAATTAGCACAGTAATAAGATTAGTTTGATTAGATTTTTAAGATTCAAAATTATTCAGAAGTGGAACACCTAATTCAATTAAGTTATTGAATTAGGAGAAATTTCATTCAAATATATAATTTTAAAAATTATGTTGCCTATTGTAAATAGTATTTAACCAAAATTAAAACGTCTTAATTGGATTATGATTAAGGACTTGTATTTAATTAGATTACTTGTTGAACTAGAAAACTATTTTTAATTTCATTAGGACTCTTATTTGGATAGGTGAATTAAACACTACATTTTCATATATAATAAAAAAATTAAACATTTATTTACTTTTGTGCATATAATGTGAATATGATAACATGATAGAGGATTATAAGCTTATAGACCCAAGTGATTGTTTTTTATTAATATGAATGAATGTAATTTTTGCAATATAGAGATTGTTGTTTATGTCTTTCTCTTATTTTCTATTTATAAATTCTTTTCTTATTTAAACTCTTCTTAAATGTAACTTGATGTTTTTCTCATAATTACATAAAAGTTATATAATCAAAGAATTTAGGATTAAGATCGGATATCTATTTGTAACTATAGAGATCCAAATGAAGGTGTTAAGGAAGACAAATCAAGAGGATATTTCTATTATATAGAATCTATAATGCATGCCCTAAGGATCCCATCTAATCTTAGTATGTCTATCTTAAGATATCAATAGGACCAAGATAAAAGGGTTTGGCATATCATACCATTAGCAAATCTTAATTTGTCAGTAAAATCTTTCCAATTTAAGGATTTATGTCTACTAAGCCCTAATCCTTTCTCTTCATTAACTCTTAGTACCTAGACACTTTGAATGAATCCAGTCTTTATATGTATCTTTCAATGTTTAGCTGAAAGGGTGGGTTTTCTCCTATTTTCTGTGGTAGTTATTTTGCAGTCTTTGCTTGTCCATCTTGTTTCATCTTAATTTGGCTATACTTGTATGTAGCCAACAATGTTTCTGACAATTGACATAGATCTCATGAGATCCACCCTCACTATGAATAACCCCCACCCTTTTCCTTCATTAGCAACCTCTATTAGCAAAGGACCTCGAGTAAAATTTTTTATGTCATGTAAAATGTCCATCAAGCAATCCAGTCCAGTTTTCTCCTCAAAGTGGCTTATCAACCCTATTTTCCCTCCTTCAAAATAAAGCTCCTCACCAAATGCCCTTTATTGGGTTAGAGCAACACACAAAATGAGTAGTTTGCTTCACTCCCTCGAGAGTAGGATGTTGGTTGAGATACAGCTAAGGGTAAACTTAGACATTCCATGTATCATCCTTTCTTTCCAAAAGGGAAGGAAAAAAAAAAGGAAAAAGAAAAGATATAAGTGTCATAAGACCTTATTTTTTTTCTACTTGATGTTATTTTCCTCAAATTTTCTTTACATTTAATTTAACTACAAAAAGGGCTTTGGAAGACTAATTTGCAATCCTCTAGGATTTGACCATTTAACTTCCTAAATAGCTTAAGGATGATAACAAAGTAGAGCCTATAATCATGCATATTTGAATATATATTGGGATTATATGCTATATATGCAATATATATTACAATTGTGATGCTAATGTATGAGATAACTATAATTAACAAAATCCCTCATCTCAAATATTAAGTACATGATAAGAACATGCTAAGTTGGCTTTTATAGTTATAAAATAAAACCAAAGTTTTGTTTAAAGAAGATTTGTTAGGTTAGCTAAAAGCCTCCTTAACCTGAATATGTTTGATATTATAATTAATGGGTCCTAATTAACTATATTTGTGTGATTTGGATGAATTATCTCATGATCACATAAATTTAGAGACAATGCTTAGGTGTAGCATAGGTGATTTGTTTAGACAAAGAATTGTCATTTAATTGGTATAAGAGTCACATATGATGTAATTGATTAGTTATGTTATATACCTAATTGTTTTTTATTTGATTGTTAGATTATCTTAAGGTGAAATAAATTAAGTGGGATCTTGACCCACTAGAAAATTTTAGAGTTAGATCTTTCAAGTTAATATAGAGATTTATTGATTTAAATAACAAAGTGGGAGTAACTAAAATAAGGATTAAAACTTGATCTAATTTTGGTATGTATGCAAGAAATTAATACTCACTCTATATATATATATATAGGTTGCCAGATCAAAATGGGTAATAATTTGTCCATATATACAAAGTATAATTGATGTGAACAACCTCATCAAACTAAATGTTTTAGACTAGTATAAAATCTTGAGAATTGTTCTCAAGTATGGAAAGAAGTTCTACATCTTTGATGAGGATCTTCTTACTCTTGGTGATGAGGAAGAAGTGGAGGCATGTGTTTTAAGCATAAGGATAATGATGATTAGGCTACATGTGTGATGTTAGTTAGTATGCATCTTGAACTTCAAATGTAACATGAGAATATTATGAATGCCTAGACAATAATTCTGCATCTTAAGAAGTTGTTTGATATAGAAACTAGGACAAAGAGGTATGAGATCTTAAAGGAATTATTCTAATGTAAGATGCTAGAAGGATCTTTAATGAATGCTGATATTATGAAGTTAGATACATTAAGAAATTGGACTAATTGGGTTTTACCATAAATTTGGAGTTAAGTGTTGACCTAATCTTGTAGTCTCTACCTTAGGTTTGTTCATAGTTTATTGTGAACTTCTATATAAACAAGTTGGAAGTTAGATTAATTGAATTATTGAATATGTTTTAAAACTACAAAGCAAACCCTAAAGATAGAGAAGACTCATTTTCTTCTCATGGATTCTTCTAATGAGAAGAGCAAAAGGCCTAAGAAGAAGAACAAAAAGGAAAGGCTCAAGCAATGAAGGCATTTCAATCAAGTGGTGGCATCAAAAGGACAAAAGCAAGAGCACTTGCCATCATTATGGTAAAGAAGGCCACTGAAAAAGGAATTGCAAGATTTATCTCTCTAGACTAAAGGTGAAGAAGCTTAGTGAAGCTTTTGGTTTAGGTATTTTTATGATTAAGATAAATCTTTCTACTTTTGATTTTATTACTTGGATATTGGATATTGGATATTGGATATGGTTCTCATATTTGTAGAGATATATCAGAAATCATTAGAAGTAGATGGTTGAAGAAATGTGAGGTAGACCTATGATTTGTAAATGAAGCAAAAGCTGCTACATTAGCCATTGGAACTTATAGTTTACTTTTCTTTCGAGCCTAGTAATAGAACTAAAGAATTGTTATATGTTCCTATACTTTCTAAAAACAACATTTTCATTTCTATTTTAACTTTAAATAAATTGACTTTTACATTTAATGATAAATGTTGTTCCTTTTCGAAAAATTATACTTAATATAGGTTGGATATTGATATAAATTTTTGATATAAGCTTGATTAAGGAATGTTAAGTTATATAAGAATTGTTACTTGCATTTATTTGATTATGAATCATATGAAATATGTGAATCTTTTTTATTGGATAAGATAATTGAGACTTCTTGAAAAGAAAAAGAGAATGTGTTAATGAGTTATTAGGATTCATACATCTAGATGTTTATGGCCCTAGTTAACACATGTAAGAGGTGGTTTGTCTTATTTCATTACATTGACAAATAATTAATTGAGATATGACTATGTGTATTTAATGAAATACAAATTTGAACATTTTGAAAAATTCAAGGAATTAAGAAATGAAATGGAGAAATATTCTATTAGAAGTATTAAAATCCTATGATTAGATTAAGGAGGTGAATACTTAAGCTAAGAATTTAGTGGTTACTTGAAAGAGAATGAGTTTTTCTCTTAATGGACATTTACTCAATTACCACAACATAACCGTGTTTCTAAAAGGGGAAATATAACCCTATTAAATATGGTTTGATCCTTGAAGTATCAACTCGATATTCCTTTATCTTTTTAGGTTTATGCCCTTGAAACTACTACCTACCTTCTTAATATGCTTTTGTTTAAATTTGTTGACAAGATGCCATATAAGATATAAAATAGTAAGAGACCAAACATCTCATGTCTAAAGATTTAGGATATGATACTTCTATAAAGCATATTCTATTTGACAAATCTTGGGATCATGTATACATTTCCCCCAACCAGTAATAAAAATAAAAGATAATAAAATGAAGAGAGTTGAGGGAAACAGAATATAGAATTAAACTTTACAAAGTCCAAAAATTAGTTAGATAGACCCTATAAGTAGTTTAATTTATGTTAAAATGTTAGATAAAATTATATATATACACTGCAGTGGTATATATACATATACATATATATATACATATACATATACATATACATATATATATATAAGTGTATATATATCTTGATCATACAATAGAATTCAGTGGTATTTTTACTACATAGTGTTCTTATGTGAATGAAGATGTGTTACATTTATATTATGTTACGTAATGTTGTATTATTACTTAAGTGACTCCTATTTTATACAAACTCAAAAGTAGTGAATGGTGGATCATATTAAACACAACAAAATTTGATCTTAAATCTACTCCTTGTAAGTCTCTTAGTTCTACATAAACTTCTTTAGGTTTCCTATATACAATAAGAATCAATTTTCCTTGGATATTTCTCATTGTAGGTGATCCTTTTTCTAATTAACTGATAAGTAGCATTTTTTTTTTAAAATAAAAGGTGAAAAATATGAGTAATTTTTTAAGATAAAAAGGTAAATTTTAAAATATTTTTTCTTTTAAAAAAATGAAAAATTTAGGATTATTTTTTCTTTTTCTTAGAAATTATCTTTTCAATTATTAGTATTTTCATTGCATTGATTTTAAAAATATATGGAAATCATTAACATAAATTAGATAAATTGTAATGCATTTAGATTATAATTGAGTAAATTAAATATAGATTGAAATTCTAATTTTATTGAAATATTAGGAAAAATTATAAATTGACTATTAAGTTGATATCAAATAGACATGAGAATTAGCTAACAAAATTAGAAATTTAATTAATTACTTAAATATTCTTAAAATTAAGCAAATATTATTACAAAATAATTTCATCAGTTTTTTTTTTGTTTTAACAATATATATTTAGACATTTGTATTAAACTCATATAAAATTTATCATATTTATTAAAAAGTGTATTTTTAGTTACATTTTATTTAAATGAAAAAAATAATAGAAAAAGATTTAAATTATGAGTTGTATTTTCTTTTTAAGAAATGAAAGTAAATTTGGAGAATTGTTTTCACTCTAAAAAACAAAAAAATAAAAAGGACTTTTAGATTTTTGTTTTAGAAATTACTGTTTTCTTATTTTTCCTAATTTTAAGTATCTATGCTATGGGTATTTTTGGAATATGTGAAAAATAATTAATATTAATTAAATAAATTATAGTACATCTTAAATCATAATTAAGTAAACAAGATATATTTTGAAATTTTAATTCTTTAAAATATTAAAAAAGACTAAAAATAAACTAGCAAGTTAGTATTAAATACTATAAAATTATGAGAGTTTAATAAAAAATTAAACTTAAATCAAATAATTAGATAGTTCTTTAATTAAGTATCATTACATAAACATTTCATTAGTTTCCTTTCAACTTTTAAAATATATATTCACATATAGATCATATTTAGTAAGCTACCAATCTATATTAAAATTCCAATATATCTATATGATAATGTGTTAATTTGATAAACATCCATTTGATTTCTTACAATCCTTTTTGCTAAGGTAATTAATTTAATCATCTAGCTTTAATTTCAAAATATAAAAATTTCAATTTCAATTTAATAACCCTATAATTGGGAAATTTATTTACAAAGAAGCTACAAAAAAATTACAACCATAAAATTCTTACTGCTTTTTCCTTTAGTATGGCAATCTCCATCTTTTATCCTCTCTTTTCTTGCTATTGTT
>JBAPLJ010001337.1:0-89748 GCA_037832345.1 Rhizophora mangle
TTATTCATGAAACTACTATTCCTTACACTCTACAACAAAATGGTGTTGTAAATACAAAATTCGCAAGTCAATAGAAAGGATCAATGTCATGTAATCAAATTTTGGCTTGAGTCAAGGATTTTGGGGTGAGGCATAACTTATAACATGCCATATTTTAAATATAGATCCAACCAAAAGTAACAAAACAACCCCATATAATTCTTGAATAAAAGAAAGCCTAACCTTGTTATTTAAGAATTTGGCTTTGTAAAGCAATTGTTAGATTTCCTTAATCAAAATTGAAAATATTGGCTAAAAGGTGAGTTGAGTCCATCTTTTTATGATATGCTTATAACAATAAGACCTATCAATTAATAGTTATAGAGCTTAACAACTTAATATCTATTGAAATAATCATTAAATTGGTAAATGCTATTTTTGATGAAAGCAAATTCATCTTAGTTTTTAATATTCCAAAACAGAAACAAGTTCTTAAGAATGAAAATGATGCTTTAGCAAATAAAATTAAAAAAGATGAGGAGCAAAAGAGCAAGGGAAGTAAAGACTTTTGGTTAGGATCTCTTTGTGTTTCTAGTTGAAAGGACAAAGGAATTAACATGTAAACAAATTCCATATTGGTTACTGAGATAAGCTTAAGATATTTCATGAAACAATGAAACTGCAAGATGCTATGTTTTTAGAAGAAAGCTACAAATGATGAAATTGACTTAATTATGGGTAATCAAACCTAGAAATCAATAGACTTCTCCCTACTCAAAGCCAATTGGATGTAAATGGATTTGCAAAAGGAAAAATGAAGCTTAATGGAGCCATTTACAACTTTAAAGTTAGGATGATAGTAAAATGACACAAAAGCAAGGTATTGATTATTTCATTACATAGTCACTAATGGCTAGAAGTTCAAGTGTACTCCTTGCACTTTTTTTTTATTCATAACCTAATAATTCATTACATGGAAACTAAAATAGCATTTCTAAAGGATGTATTAGAAGATCAAGTGTATATGGGTCAACTTGAAGGATTTATTATACTTAGTTAAGAGAAAAATGTGTGGAAATTTGTTAATTACTTGTATGGACTAAAATAAGCACCAAAGATATGGCCCTAAATATTTGATCAGGTGGTACTTGCTAAGAGATTCAAGATTAATATTTCAAACAAATTTGTTTACAATAAATTCAATAAAGGAAAATGTATCATAATCTATTGTACTTGATGACATGTTAATCTTTTGAACTACCTTTAAACAAGTAAAAGTTAGCAAAATGTTTATATTAACTAATTTTGTTGTGAAAAGCATAGGTAAGGTAGATGTAATCCTTTGAATCATAATCTTGTATTAACAAAAGAGAATAACACTTACTCAATTTCATTACATTGAGAAAGTTCTTAATAAGTTCAATCATTCAAATTGCATTCTAATATCCATCCCATTTAACCTTAACATTAAGATTACTAAAAATGTTTGAAGAATAGTATCACAACTAGAATATACTTAAGTAATAGGATGTCTTATGTCCTTAATGATATATATAAGACAAGACATAGGCTATGTAATTGGCTAAATGAGTTAGCACATGAGTAATCCAAGCAATATGCATTAACATGGAGTAAATAAGATTTTAAAATACGTAAAAAAATAGATACTTATGGCATAAACTATACATTTTACCCTTTTATTTTAGCAGGATATAGATGTTAGTTGGATTACTAATGTAAAAGATCATGCTCTTACTAGTGAGTAGATCTTGATGCTTAGCAAGGGTTGTATTTCTTAGGATTCCAAGAAATAGAATTGCATAACAAATTTCATCATGGCTACAAAGTTTGTAGTAGTACTAGTTTCAATGATTAAAGAGGTAAAATCACTAAAGAACTTGCTTTATGAGATTACTTTGTAGTCAAAGTGAGTAGCACTTATTTTTATATATTATGAAGTGTTGCTACTCTAGCAAAAACTTATAGTCAAGAGTATAATGGTCGATAAAGAATCCTTAAACATAAATATAGTTATGCTAAAGATTTGATCACAAATGGAGTGATTGTGATTGCCTTTATGAGATCAAGCCAAAATATGATTGACCCTTTGACAAAAGGACTAACAAGAGATTTGATGAATAACAGGTGAAGTGAAATGAGTCTCCAGCCTATATAGATTAATCACCAATGATGAAAACTCAATTCAATACTTAATACTATGCAAAGCCTTGTTTTCAATGAATCAAAGTGCACCATTAATGTAATTGTAGTACTATAATTAAATGTTTTCATCCCATTTTTACTACTCATAATTTGTAAAGAGATGATGAATTTTAAACTCTAAATAGACCTAGGAAAGTTTTTTATGGTTAGGGCACTTAGAATGTGCTTACATGGATATAAACTGTAGGTCGTTGCAATTAGTTAATAGACTTGACTTTAAAATATCATTGAAATGGATATAAATACAAGGCCTTAAATGTGTTAATTAAATTAATGAGATGTTCATTGTTGTAAAATCATTTGCATGAAATGCTTGTATTATTTATTAACTAAAATGAATGGTTCAAAACTTATTTACTATAATATTTAAATTTATGGTTATGAACGATTCTTATGTATTGATTTAATTTTAAAATATTGTTATTTATGTTTTGACTTTCAAAATTATTGAATAATCA
Source organism: Rhizophora mangle (assembly GCA_037832345.1). Classification (NCBI taxonomy): domain Eukaryota; kingdom Viridiplantae; phylum Streptophyta; class Magnoliopsida; order Malpighiales; family Rhizophoraceae; genus Rhizophora; species Rhizophora mangle. The sequence goes on from JBAPLJ010001337.1 coordinate 2,661, forward strand.
TTATCTTTTCAATTCTTTGAAAATGACAAGGAGATTGTTGATGTGTCAAAAGAAGGAAAGAAAAAAAAGATGAGAAGGGTTGCCTATTCTAAGTTTCAAACCTAGGAGGTCTTTTTCCTAAAAATGCCACTAACAATAAGGCTAACTACTTTTAACAATTATATTACAGACAATTTTTTATATAGCTGGCTCTCAGGGAAAACAATCCAAAGTTATGTCTCTTTCAAACCCATGTTAAATAGGACTTTAATAGGCACCGTAACCATTGGACTAAGTCAAGGAAAATGAGTTGTATCTAATACATTTTTAACTTATGACCTTCCAAATGGAAGGGTGAACTGCTAATTTATAGGCTAAGTATATTGAAATAGTTTTATATAAGTGACATCAATTTTTACATAAATGATTGGTGACTATTTTATTATTATGAAAAAATATATATTATCTTTGATTTATTATAGAAAAATATTATATGATTTAAAGAGTAATTTTGAGAAATTATAAACTATAAATGAGGTTTTATTTGAGTAATATCATTTGTAATTAAATATATTTTATCTTATTTTATAAAAAAATTTGAATAATACTTATTAAAAATTAATGAAAATAAATTTTACATTAATGATAATAGCATTTGTTAGATGACTTAGAGCAGTTCTACAATTTTCAATTTTTCTAACTCTTGATTTTAACACCTCATTGTCTTCTTATCCAACACAAGTTGCCAATGGTTCAAGTATTGGATTGGAGCCTTAAAGTTTAGGAAATTTTTGCAAGACAAAACCTTGAATAATGATTATGGGTGCATCTTATCATTCTTCTTGTATGGAATTATTTTCATAAACCATTTGCTAATGTTATAAAAAAGCAATTATTTATTTTTACTCAACCATTTTATTTTTCATAGAGTTGAGTAAAATAATTAAGCAGCATTTTCTCCATTTTTTTTTCCTAATGTCATCCTTTAATAATTTTGCAAGAAGATTGAGAGAAAACCCAAATTGTCTAAGTGAACAAATGAAATTTTTGTAAATCTTCCTAAGCCCTTACATTTGAATTGGAGTTGAAGTTTTGATGACTTCCTCTTCCAAGCTTAGAAGTGTGGTTTCGAGTAGTAAGGTTCGATTTGGTCATCCCTAAGAATGATTAATTGTCATGTACTTAATTTTTTTTTCTTTGCTTTCTTTTCTCATAAAAAGAAAAAGACAATAATTGTTTGATTTATATTAATTAATTTGATGAAATTTTTCATATCTATTTTGAATGTCTTCCTATCTTAAAAGGGAGTCAAAGGTAAGAGAGAGTACAAATTAATATAAGATATAAGAAAACAACAAAGAAAAGTGTTCATGCTATTTAAAATATAAAATTCTCATATTGTCTAAATTTAAAGACCTCTCATATTGTCACTAACTGAAATTTTTAGGTGGATTTGATATTTCAAATTATTATTTTACTTAGAATTAAAATTTAGTTTATATTATTATTTATACACATAATTTAGTGGTTTGACTCTTACCATATTTTTATTTGAATTAATTAAGTGATGAAGAGTTATAATACTTGAGTTTAGTCCATTTAATTTAATTTTATTATCTCATGTGTTTATTAGACTTAACACATGTTAAATTATAAAAATGATGAATGGTTTGTAATATTTATAAAATTTTATATCTATTAGTTTCAATTTAAAAAAATTAAAAATTTAAAATGTTATTTGATATTGTATTAGAATTTGATTTATAATTTAATTTTTATTTTCCACAATCTTGGATTTAATTAATTGAATTTAATATTAATGAGACATAACACTTATATTTTACCTATTCAATTTTGATATAGTAAATTAAGTTAAAATATAAAATTTTTTATACTGTTAAAATATATAAATTTTATTTAGTTTATAATATTTATAAAGTTTCATACTTATTATATTAAAATTTCAAGTGAAACTAAAATTTCAAAAATTATTTGACATTATACCGAAATCTAATTTATTTTTTTATTTATACTTTTTTACTTAGTGATTTGACCTTTTTTATTTTTAATCCAATTAATTAAGCATAGTGTGAATAAGTTAATAACTAAGTATAACCCATTTAATTTGGTCTAATATATATCAAGAGAAAATATTAAGATTATAAAATTTTTCATAATAATAAAATATAAAAAGAAAAAGTAGATGTTAAATGTTGGACATGAGAATCTACCTTTGCTTTTTCCTAAAATATTTTTGCTTTTACCATATGGTATTACAAATAGTATGCAAGTAAGAGTAGATTCCCCACCAAAAGATCTTTTGTCCTAACTTTGCCAACTTTCCACCTCACTAAGCATCCAAAGCGGCTATCCTTGCCTATAAAAGGGACTCAACTATTTGTAACAAAGCAAGCCTTTAGAAGTCTTCCTTGTAAGTTTTTTACAAGTTTTAATAAGTTTAAATTCAAACTTTATTTTACATTCTGTATTTGCATTTAAACAAAATTTCAAACTATAATATATAGGTTGGAAACCAATAATAATTCTTAAGGAACTTAATCTAGAACGCCCTATGGTTTAATAGCACCACATATTATAGATTTTATCAAAAATTTTCACTCTTGCATTCTTATCCTTTTGTTGATCTTGTAGTGAAAGTGGTATCAGAGCCAAAGGTCTTGTTGTTGAGGAGAGAAGGAGGGTATGCATAACTATTAGAAGGAGAGAAACCAAGTGTGAGAACCAAAAGGTTAAGTGTGGGTGGAAAGGAACCAAATGAGGGTGTTCTAGGCAATAAGTCCTAGGAAAGGTAATACGACTGTTGGTAAGCCCTAAGATGTAGGTAGGGAAATCTCCACAGAACCTTCACTAGCTCTAATTGTCGGTCTATCTCTATTTTGGTAAGTATGTCTATTCTTTTTTGACCTTTTTCATCAAGTTATGACACTAAGGCTTCATCCTTAGGTGTCATTAATTGGGAAGAATTCTTGATTGAAAACTTTGATAAATCTATTGACACATCAAAAATTCTAAAACCAATTCAAATACAAATCTATCAAACTAGTCAATTTAATCTTCTCTATAAAACTGACTACACCATCAAAACAGAGGAATGTGACAATCATCTATCGAGCCCTATTGAAATAGTAAGACTTTTGTCCTCTGCCTCTATCTAACATCATCAAAAACACCATAGTTACCTCCATCTTAGTCTTGTCTAAGTAGGTATCAAATCTCTATCCCGTGAAGGGTTAGATACTTCTATTGCAGTTACTCTTAAAGATTGTTTTCTTTTAAACTTTGATAATTCTCTCTTAGGCATCATAGAATCAAGCCTATGTTCTTGTACAATTTATTTTAAATGTCATTTAGATTTCAAAGTTTCTTTTCATGATAGGAATATGCTTGATGTTCTTACTCTACAAATCAAAGTCCATAGCAATAGATTCATTGAAGGATTGATTCCAATTAGCCTAATGTATCAGATCCAATACAAGGCTATGAAATCATCATTTAATGCAAAAGCCATTCACCAAGAAGGTGTTAAAGGAGAAATAGTTTTATGGTAAACTAACATGCAAAGAGCCAACCTTCAAACACCCGGGTACATCAAATGGCATGAGGTAAGTTTGCCTGAAACTTAGAAACTTGAAAATGCTATCACACCAAAACCCGCTGTGGCAACAGATGTCAATAGGATAACACAACACTGTAATGGAAGTGTTAGTATATCTTTTATTAGACACTCAACAAGCATTAGATCTAAATCTAGTTAGGATGAAGATCATGACTCAAAAATTGCCAATTATCTACAAAGAAGTTGGTCTGCGAGACACACTACTAGTCATACTAGAATAGGGAGTCTGCAATCTAACCTTGTAGGTATAGATTTATGTAGACAAGTACCACAAGCCACTTGCATGTCTTCTCAAATAGGATCTCCAGAATCCCCTAGAGCATCAACATCCCAAGTTTAGTTTTCAATAGAGTTTGAGGTACACCATGCTCAATGTTTTCGAAAAACCTTTTGAAATTTAAAAAAAGTTTTAAAAAAGAATTTAATGGTGATTAGAATGAAGAGAAATGTGAATGGTTTTTAAGACATTTTCAAAATGAAATACATTTGGAAGTCTAGCAAGATTATTTTGATTGGATGACCAGAGAAAGAAAAAATGTTTTGTTTTTTGATTGGTTCAATAAGTACTACTTTTAATGGGGATATGAATATCCTTGGACTTCATAGAGAAAGATGAAATCCAAGCTCAAATGGAATCACAACAATAAGAGTTAATGAATGATTTAAAAGTTGAGTTTATTCATCCTCCATCATGTGAAATTCAATTCATACACAAAGGGACTTATGTTCTTGCATCACCATTAAAGGTATAACAAGAACATGAAGATTTTTATTTAAAAGCTACTAAAAAATTAATTGAATAAAATAATTATACAAACAAAATTTTACTAACAATTGGCAATTAACTTTCTAATGTGGATGCCATTGTTTCAAACTTCTTTGTCCAAAAAGAAATTTCAAAATTAGAAACTAGTGCTACAGAGTTTTAAAAACCTGTTTTTAAACCTTTTCAAATTTCAAATAATGCTTCTAATGTATTTCACCAAGCTTTGATGCTTAGACTCCAAGCTTTACAGGAAACTAAGACTAATGCCTCCTTAAATAAAGCCATACAACCCTTCAAGGATTTGGATTTAGCAAAATATCATTTTAAATATTGATATCAGATACAGAATCTCTTAGGATTCAACATATCAAAGTTGAACCTTTGGGGCCATCCATAAGGATGTATTACCTTAGGCTAATTGCATTATACCTTGCCTTTGAAGAAAAGTCAGCTTTTCTTCAGGCAAAAATATAGTTCCAATTCAATTTATGAATGGAACATTGATGCGCATTCAAAATATCAGATTTTGAATCTCTTTCAGCAAATGACCATGGTGTCTAATACTTATTGGACCCATAGCCACACATATGACCAAACCATTGCTGAAATTCTTATTGCAGGATAATCTGGCCAACTTAAAGGCTAATGGGATCATATTCTCACTACCACTGACCACACCACAATTTTCCATGCCATCAAGAAAGATATTCATGGTGAACCTCTTCTTGATGCAAATGGTAGGACTATTCCTGATGTGGTGGCAAGTCTCATCTTTGCCATCACTAAACATTTTATAATTGATCCTTCTTACCTAAGGGATAAGACTATAAAGCTCTTGTGCAATCTCAAATGCAAATATTTGCACAATTTTTATTGGTACAAAGATACATTTCATACTCATGTCATGCAGCAAGAAGATGCAAACCAAGTCTTTTGGAAAGAAAAATATTTCTAGTTGGCTTACCCAAGCTACTTGGTGACAAGGTAAGATCCAAACTACAATCTCAGTACAATGGTCAAATACCTTACCATCAACTTGCCTATAGTGAACTAATTAGTTTTGTTTAGAAAGAAGGATTGCAAATTTGTGCAGATATCAAACTTCTAAGGCAAGTCAAAAGGGAGCAAAAGTAGACTTGAAAGGAAATTGGATCTTTTTGTGCCCAATTTGATGATAACTTCTACCAAAAGGACAAAGCTAAGAGAAAACACCCATTACCAAATCCAAAAAGCCATATTATAAAAAATCCAAACCTAAACAATTCAAAGAAACTTTTGAGCCTAAGTTAAAAATAAAAAAAAGCCCAAGAAATTTAAACCAACAAATGCCCAAATGACCGAGTACAACTATCACAGATGTGGAAAACTAGGTCATTTTTAGCCCATTACTACAAACCAAACACAAAACTCCAAACACTTGATCTAGTAGAAAATGTCTAAGCCCAACTCCAAGCCTTATTGATTGAAACTTTAAAAGATAAGACCCTATAACTATCTTTTAAGAATGAAGTTGGACTCCAAATTGATGAACTTAGAACTTCATCTTCTGAAACAGAAATTAAATCTAAAGAAAAAGAGGTATATGTCCTAATGTGTGATTAAGAAAAAAATTTTAGAAATACTTGACTCGTTGGGTAACTACCATGCAATGGCCCAATTTCTATAGAAGCTTCTTAAAAGCCCATGTTCTTCTTCAAACCCAAACACCTTGCTATAATGTATCTAGGCTCCTTATAATCTTAAGGATTTCCTAAAACAATTTGACCAGCATAATACCAAGCCTATTACTTTAACAGACTTGAAACAAGAAATAAACTAGATCAAACATAAAATCCATGAACTCAAAACCCAACAGTCTAAAGACCATCAAATACTAGTGACCCTATTAGACCTATTTAACCCACAAAATACTAAGAATTTGGACCAACCAAAGTCCTCTAACACACCCTGAGCAAATGTCAAAAATTTGGAAAGCAATAAATTTCTATTTCTTTTAGTAGAAATCACTACCCAAAAATGGCTTGTTTAAATCTAATTAAAAATTGTTAACTAATTTCTTTGGAGGCCATAGCTCTTATAGATACTGGTGCTAATCTAAATTGTATCCAAGAAGGACTTGTCCCAACAAAATTCTTTGAGAAAACTATAGAAGGATTAAAGTCAGCAAGCAATTGTCAACTACACATTGACTACAAACTCCCTGAGGTACAGGTTTGCCAACAAGGAATTTCAATTCAAACTTTTTTTATCCTTGTCAAAAACCTCAAACAAAAGGTAATCCTTGGAAACCCTTTCTAAAATTTAATTAAGCCTTTCCAAGTAACTAACCAAGGAATCCATACTATTGTTCTTGGTCGACCTATTACCTTCCATTTCATTCAAAAACTTCAAACTAGAAATTAAAATATTCTAAAAAATTTGTCTTTTCAAAAATCAACAAAAATTAATCTTTTACTTCAAACAAAACAATCTCATCTTCAATCTTTAAAATCTGAAGTATCTTTCAAACAATTTAAACAACAACTTTCTTCTCATGTTGTTCAACAAAATATTCAAATTTTAAAAACACAAATTAAATCATCAATTTGTTATGATGTTTCTAATGCTTTTTGGTTTTGTCAACAATATAGAATAACTTTACCTTATGTTAAAAATTTTGATGAAAGGAACATTCTAACTAAAGCTAGACCTATTTAGATGAACTCTGAGTTGGTCAAGCATTGTAAACAAGAAATTGACAATCTTTACAAAAAGCGATCATTTGTCTAGGCCAATCACTATGGAGTTTTGCAACTTTTTACGTCAACAAAAATGTAGAACTAAAACGCGGCATTCCATGATTAGTAATTAACTATAAACCTCCAAACAATGTGTTGGAATGGATCTGATATCCAATTCCAAATTAAAGGGATCTGTTATAAAGGTTGGTAAGAGCCTATATCTTTTCAAAATTTGACTTGAAGTCAAGATTCTGGCAAATCCAGATTCATGAAAATGACCATTATAAAACAATTTTTACTATTCCATTTGGATAGTATGAATGGAATGTAATGCCATTCAACCTCAAAAATGTTCCCTTTGAATTCCAAAGGATTATGAATGAAATTTACTTGTCTTGCATGCATTTCATCATTGTTTATATTGATAATGTTCTAGTTTTCTCTGAAAATCTAGATCAACATTTTAGGCACATCCGAAGCTTCATCCATGCCACCAAACAAGCTGACCTAGCCATTTCCAAGTCAAAGCTTAATCTCTTCCAAACTACGGTAAGGTTCTTAGGACATTTCATCCAATAAGGTACGATTACTCCTTACTCTAAAGCCTTAACCTTTGCCAATAAATTCCTTGATAAAATCATAGATAAAACTTAAATCTAGCATTTCCTAGGATGTTTGAATTGTATCTTTGATTTCTATCCCAAACTTAACCTAGTCTATAAGCCTTTTCATGACAAGTTATCCAAATAAAAGTCTTCCTAACCTTCGACTAAGGAACATATAGCCATATTAAGGGAAATCAAAAGACAAGTTAAAGAATTACCTTGCCTATACATAGCTAACCCTAACAATCTAAGATTGTTAAAATAGATGCATTTGAGTTAGGCTATAAAGGAGTGTTGAAATAAGTCAAAGGTCAACAACAACTTGATTGTTTTACATCAAAACATTAGAATGACTGTCAATGACAATATTTCTTTATTAAAAAGGAAATTTTAGCAATTGTTTTATATATTTCCAAATTTCAAAATGATTTGTTAAATTGAAAATTTTTAATATGAATTGATTGTCAAGCTGAAAATTTTGTTTTACAAAAAGATGTTCAAAACTTGCATCAAACAGTTTTTTACATAATGACAAGCAATTTTAAGTATTTTTTATTTTGAAATTGAGCATATTAAAGGTTGTTCTAATTCATTGCCTAATTTCTTATAAGGGAATTTTTGTAGGGAATTCAGACACCTAAAACCCCACTAAAAATGCCCAGAAAATCTAAAAAGAAGAACCAAGCCCAAGAAAACCAACAAACAAACAAACCAAAAACATGGGCTGACATGTTTAGTCATTCTAGCTTGAGCCCATCGGGCTCTCAAAATATCAAAAGCCCACACAAACAAACTACAAACACTAATGATTCCTTTAAGTCTTTAGTTCCAAACTCACCTAAATTTGAGTACCTAAGTCTTAAAAGCCAAAAGCTCTTAAAAGCCTAGTTTGACAAAGTCCATGAAGATAGATCTACTACAAAATCTAAAACATGGCCCACTCCATCATCTTCTTCCTTAGAAAATGCAACGATCAAAGTATCGTCAAAAGGAAAATAGGTAGTTTCACCACCATGACCAAAATAGAAGAAGTCATCTTCTTCCAACCAAATGATGGTTCTACCATTAACCTCTAAACAACAATAGGTGGTCATAGTTTCACCATCCCCTCTAAAATTTCATTTTCAAAAATCAAAAGTGGCTATTTCTGATATGCCCCTCCAAAACTTTCAAAATATTTTCAAGCATACTTTATAAAACCTAGTCTTCAAAATATTGAGCAAGTTAAACATGGTAAGGTTATCAATTGTATGACACATTTGTTATATATATATTTATAATTTTAAATGTTAACTCAATTGGTTCAAATGTGGATAATGGTTGTTTATTGATCATAAATGAATTAAACTATTGATTACTCTAACTCTTAGAATTTTAAGGGGGTTTTAACTTTTGGTACAAAAGTCCACATGGGTCAATGTTGAGGAAAGGCCACAATAGTGGGTATTTTAGATTTAGTTCAAGTATTACATTATTTAAAGGAAATTCCACTCTTTATCATATAAGAAAAGAGGTTCTAGTATAAAAACTCATGATTTATAACCTTTTATTTTTTTATTTTTTAAATGGATACTAAAAATTAGGATGGAAAAGTATCATTGTGGCTCTCCTTCCATGGGTATTGCTAAGGGTGAAGGTATCTAAATAATTGAACTATTAAGTTGAACAAAAAAAAACAAAAAACAAATATTTATTAGATAACAAGACACAACATAATTGTTATAATAGGTAATATATTCTTTATTGGTATAGTCTAACCATATAAATATTGAATTCATAAAAAACCTCTAAAATCACATATCAATGGCTGTTTAATGGCCAATACTGCATAATTCCTAACTATTTCAAAAATACTATCCTTAATTGTTTCAAAAGTAAAATCCTTAATTGTTGCAAAAATATTAACTAATTGTTAACTTAACAACACATTTTAATTAAGGTTTCTAGATAATTGTTTCCCAATGCTTTTATTGTGCATATTAGTGTGGTACACAATATCTGATCTACTTAAAGGGGCCATTTTTTGTCCATGAGTTTGTATAGTAGCTACAAGAACTTAGTTGGTACTAGACACTAATGTTTTGGGGATAATATAAAGACATCTAAAATTGTAATACAAATTTGTCAATCAAGGGTTTAGTGCAAGCAATTAATTTTCAATCAAGCTAAAAGAGACCTATTATTGGCTTATGTACTCTTAATGTGATGTTCAAGTATAGTAGAATTATAAAAATGTTGTTTAAGCCCTTTTGTAATGTTATCTTTAGTACACTGTTGTTCATGACAAGTAGTCTGACTTAATTGATGACCTTGTTATTCATCAATTATATTAGTAATAGAAGATCATGTCACAATTCCATCAACAAGACCATGTGCACCCTTAACTTCATTTTGTACATGCCCAACACTTTTCCTCACATTCCTAGTTCCACTATCAAGCTCTTCTAGCTCAACACCACCTATATGTAGAATATCCTTGACAATGGCAAATACAAGTTCATCAACCTCATGTAGAACATTAATATGTATAATATGCCCTGATCTCAACCATCCAATTCAACATATCAAAAATTGCTTGTCACTTGTCTTGCTCAGATACTTCATAAATTCATACAATTAGTTAAGGAACTTATGCATATAGTTAACTAGCATATAATTAACTATGATATTGTATCCATGACTTTTTATTATTACATCTAAGCTAAGCATTAATAACATATCTATAATGTTGGCTTTAATGACCTTGACATCTTTACATTCATACATAATCTTAGGTTGCAACATCATGGTCCCATCAAGATGAAACTCTATAGTAATTAATATCTCCCATGAGTAATTATATTAATGGTTAATAAACTTTGTATGATTTCCAAATAACAAAATGTTGCATATATGGATAACAAGTTGCATTTAATTAATAAACAATTAGGAAGTGACAAAGCTAAAGCCTAGTTTATTATAAATAAAAATTATTCATTCCACTATAAAAATTAATTAGTTGATTTCCTTCAACCATAAATGATTTTGATTTCCTTTTTTACATAATCATAGATAAAATGCTTGAGTAAAGAAACAAATCTAGAATTGCAAAAAATAGGAAAGCTACAAACTAAGAAAATCAAGAAATGGAATAGAATAAAAAAATAAAAACTTAGAAAAAGACAATTATGATAACAATTAATATGGCTTTGGGTAATAACAAATTAGCTAAAATTGGCAATTTTAAACAAAAATTCTAACCCAATTAACCCATTACTCAAAATTTAAATTAATAATCTCATTAACCCTAATCCCATTAACCCATAAATTGGATAGTCCTTAAATTCTAAAACTTAAATAGAAAGGCTTAAGAAAAGTGTGGACTACCACTGTCTTTGAAATAGGTCTTAAGAAAGTAGTTAACACCTATTGCTTTTTGCTTCCTTTCAACTCTTATAGACCATATGATTGTTAAAAAAATTGTCTCTCACCCTTTTTTTTTACTTTCAATCACTCACTATCCTACTAAAGAATTATCTCTCACAAATGTTTGTCTCCTTTATTGTCATGAATGACTCTTTAATCTTATTTTCACAAATTATTTTCCTACAAAAAGACATTGACTAGGGTCTTGTATTTTGTTTATTTATATTATAATTACAATTTTATATTTACTTAATTAGATTTATCTTTTATGTTTAATTAAATTTCCTTTTCAAAATTACATGTTTTAATGTTTTCTTAAATTCTTTTCATCAATTTATTATATATAATAGGTTAATGGATTATTACCATTTGGATTTCATGTAGATTTGGGTTTGGGCTTGGCCCAATTGAGATATGGTGCTTTGATATTGTTGTCTTTAATACACCTCAACTTCTCTTTCTTATTAATGTTCCATATTAGTAACATAAACTTTTTTTGTTAATTTGGTTTCATGGCTAGCTAGAATTGTTATAAAAAAATTTCTTAGTCTACTGAATTGTTACTTTTGAAAGTAAAGTAACAATTCTTAGGTTTGATTAGATTTAACATATCAAGCAAAGTTACAAATAAAATTATCTATTAACCCTTTTTAATTTCACATAAGAAAACATCAAGACAATCTAACCTAAGAACACCCAAAGAAAATTTTAGCGCTAACTCATTTTTCTTTATAGGTTTTAGGGGATAAGGGCATTTGTGTGTTGAATTCAAGAGCCTATGGTGTGATTTGAGGCCTTAAAGGCAAGAGCTAATCATGGACATGACTTTAAAAGCAAAAAAGGCCATGGACTCCTGTTTATTCCTATTTTTTATTAATTATTATTATGTTGCTTGTTTTTATTTCTCTTGATTATTTTTGAAAAAATAAACAAGAGAAGGAGTGGGTTTTAATTTTTTTTTTAAAGTAGCTTTTTTTTCCAAAAAAATTATTATCTTTCTTCTTCTGGTCTTTGAGGGAAAAAAAGAGAACAAAAAAAGGCCTAGGGTTTGAATCTACTCTAACGAATGTATAGGCATTAGTCTTCATATTTTTGTTTTAAAAAAATCTTAGCTATTGTTATTTTGATACTTTTAGTTTTCTTAAAAAAATTTTTGATTTCACTCTTTTTTTGAGTTTTAATGTCTAAACTGAAATAATTAAAGAAAAGATTTGGAAGAATAGGTAAGATTAATAAGAGTTTGCAAAAACATGCCATTGTTACTAAAAATTTTTGTCAATTCCTATATAGGCTTGACCTATATACTAAGACTAGTACTAGTAATGTGGTGCTTAGTGAGGAATTTCATGTTTGATTTTTGTAGGGAGTTTGCTTAGTTCAAGTCATGTTTGCATGTTTAAGAAGGTTTAAAGTATTAATCCTAACTTAAGTTCATGAGTTATGAGTTCAAATAAGAGGGCATGGAAGGGAGTTATCTAGTTTAAATTAACAATGTCTGATTAAGTCAACCTTCTTTTTTTTGTGAATTTTTGACATTTTAACTCTTTTTATGTTTTATTAAATTAAATTTTTTTTTTTTTTTTTTGAATGTTGTACATGTTCTAGGATAATTTGAAGAGGAGGGGAAAAGGAAGGAAAGAGGATGTGGTAGCTAATGGTAGTAGCCGCTTGCTATTGTTAATGATGGCTTTGGTGACTCGTTTATGGGAAAAATTGGAGACAAAGTATATATAAGAGGATGTAACTAGTAAGAAATTTTTGGTATCAAAATTGATGATTGCAATCTTCAGTAGTCTTAAAATTCTTAAATTTTGATACCAAAAATTTTTGGTATCTTACTGAAGAATTATCTCTCATGAATGTTTGTCTCTTTTATTGTCACGAATGACTCTTTATTCTTATTTTCACAAAATATTTTCCTACAGAAAGAAATTGACCAAGATCTTGTATTTTGTTTATTTATATTATAATTACAATTTTATATTTACTTCGTTAGGTTTATCTTTCATGTTTAATTAAATTTCCATTTCAAAATTACATGTTTTAATGTTTTCTTAATTTTTTCATCTATTTATTATTTATATTAGGTTAATGGGTTATTACCATTTGGATTTCAAGTAGATTTGGGTTTGGGCTTGGCCCAATTGAGATGTGATGCTTTGTTATTGTTGTCTTTAATACATCTCAGCTTCCCTTTCTTATCAATGTGTCATGTTAGCAACAATAACATTTTTTGTTAGTCTAGTTTAATGGCTAGCTAGAATTGTTATAAAAAAAATTCTTGGTCTATTAAATTGTTACTTTTGAAAGGTCATATGAGATTTATCAGGCAAAATTACAAATAAAATAATATATTAATCCCTCTTCATTTCACATAAGAAAACATCAAGACAATCTAACCCTAAGAACGCCCAAAGAAAATCTTAGCCCTACCTCATTTTTCTCTATAGGTTTTGGGGGGACAAGGGCATTTTTGTGATGAATTCAAGAGGTTATGGTCCAATTTGAAGCCTTAAATGCAAGATCTAATCATGGACAAGGCTTTAAAAATAATAAAGGCCATGGACTCCTATTTATTCCTATTTTTTATGGATTTTTATTTTGTTTCTTAATTTTATTTTTCTTGATTATTTTTGAAAAAAATAAACAAAGGAAGGATAAGGTTATATTTTTTTTTTAAAGTGGTTTTTTTTTGCCAAAAATATTATTACTTTCTTCTTTTAGTCTTTGAAGGAAAAGAGAGAATAAAAAAAGGCTTAGGGTTTGGATATGCTCTAACAAATAAAGGAGGCATTAGTCTTCATTTTTCTTATTTTAAAAAAATCTTGATTTTTACTGTTTTGTTACTTTTAGTTTTCTTTAAGAAATTTTTGATTTCATTCTTTTTTGGAGTTTTGATTTTTGAACCTAAAAATTGAAAGAAAAGATTTGAAAGAAGAGGTTATTGTTGGCTTTAATAAGAGTTTGAAAAAACATGCCATTGTTACTAAAGATTTTTATCGATTCATATATAGGCTTAACCTATACTAAGACTAGTATTGGTAATGTGGTGCTTGGTGAGAAATTTCATTTTTGATTTTTGTGGGGAGTTTGTTTAGTTTGAGTCATGTTTGCATGTTTGAGAAGGCTTGTAGTATTAATTCCAACTCAAGTTCATGGGTTACAAGTTTAGATAAGAGGGCCTGTAAGGGAGTTAATTAGTTTAAATTAACATTATTTGATTAAGCCAATTTTTTTATTTTTTTGTGAATTTTTTGACATTTCTTTTACACTTTTTATGTTTATTAATTTTCTTTTTTTTTTTTTTGAATGTTGCACATGTACTAGGATGATTTGAAGAGCAGGGAAAGGAAGGAAAGAAGAGGTTGGTAGCCAATGGTAATAGCCGTTTGCTATCATCAATGATGGCTTTGGTGACTAGTCTATGGAAAAATTTGGAGACAAAGTATATACAAGAGGATGTAACTAGTAAAAAATTTTTTGTATTAAAATTTAACAATTTTAAGATGACTAATGGTAGGTCAATCACTTTAAGACAGCTAATGGTAGAAAGAGGATGCAATCTTTAGGGAGATAACACCAGCTGCTAAGCTATAGTTCCAACAAAAAGAAATGTGACAATCCAGTTGATGTGATTAAGGTATTTCAAAACTCAGTTTTCTGCTTATAGCCTCCAAGAGATTCCTACACTCAGTGATTTACTTTCAGTTCCATTTTGGCAAGCTGTATTCTAGTTTCATCTCATCTTGGCTCCACTTATGCATAATACACATGGCATTTCCCTAAGAATTGCACAAAATTTTCAATTTTCATACCATGAACTTGATAAAAGATGGTCATTTGAGGATATATGAAGCATTGCATAAGCTTCTGAAAAGTCGAGTATTTGCTATGAGAAAGGAGGTAATAAACCTAATACCAAAGGTAATATTTGCAACTCCTGAGTCTAGGTTAAAGAGCGTTAAAGATGCATTTGATATTGCAGTGAAGGGGATACTTAAAAGAGTTAAGAAAGTGAGAAGGAAGATTAAGACGGGGAAAGATCCTAGTTTTGGTTTCATGAAAGAGAATAATTGGAAGCTCAAACTTTCAAGGATGGGAAAAGAAGATGAATGGGAAAGATCCTAGTTTTTCTTTCGACTCAAAATCATTTTATTTCGCTAGAACCAACTAGCAATAGGTTACAGTTCAATCTGAGCTTAGGTGATTTTTCAATACTTTAGTAAGTATACATAAGTTTGTTTCCTCTTCATGTAACTTACCTTTGGGGTTTTCTTTTATTTAATTTTTTCATTTGTTTACTTATCTATATGATATTAAACAATATTACTTGTTTATATTTAATATTTTTATGGTCATTATGCAACATTTATGCCTTATTTAGTAGTGTATTTTAAATTGCATTGTAATGAGTAAAAGTATCTTTAAATTATAACCCAATTAAAAGATTATTTGATTATATCTTTCAAAATTGAGTTTTCTTACATCAACTCCTTCAAAACCCAAGTTTTGGAAATGTGACGATGAAATACTTTAAAAATCAAAATCATCTCGCTGTTTTATAACAATTATGATAACAAATTTTTTAATTAAGGTTTTTAATATCAAATTGGTATATTCTCTAACATTTAATAATTATAATATTTATTCTTTTTTTTTTTTATTTTAAAACAATTATTATTTTTAAAAAAAAAAATTACTTTAATTATTATCATTTTTAAATAATTTTTTTTATTATTTATTAAAAAATAATAAAATAAAATGAAATAAATGTTATAAATCATCAGTAATATGCTTAATATTAAATATACAACTAAAAATTTTAAAATTTTAAAATACTAGTTATATTTTAAAAATATAAAATTAATTTTTCATCACATATTTTATGATCAATTTATATTATAATTGTTATTTTAATAACATTTTTAGCAAATATTTATTATTTTTATTTTTTTTTATAATATTTTTATTACTATTATCAAGTAACATGTAATTTTTAGTAATAATAATTTTACTCTTAATACTTTTGTTCATAACACTTTATTTCATAGTATTATTATACAAACCTATATGTTGTGGTTTTATTAGTTAATACATATTAGCCAATTAATTTACATAGGTGAATAACATTTAAAATTTAAGTGTTCAAATTTTCAACTTCTACAATGAAAAAGACAAAAAGAAAAAAAGATAGAGAAGGAGTGGATTTGCATAGCTAACAATTTTTTTTATCCTTTATACACATTTGAATTTTCTAGTTATGATCTAATAAATGAACATGTCATCTTCGTTATTTCTTGTTTTGAACATTTCAATATACGTTGCTAACCTTGTACTACCTTTCCATGGATCAAATTGACTTGCAGGTGGTCATTAATTGACCAAGAACATGCTGCCTTATCAAATAAAATGTGCATAATTCAAGTCTTTAGGAGAAGAGGAGATTTCTTTTAAAATTTTTTTCACTTTTGTTCATCATTTGTAATTCAATGGTCATGAATTTTATTATGCATAATTTAATAGTTATAAGCTTAACTAATTAAGAGATAACTAAATAATATATTTTAAAAAAGTCGAGATATATTAGCATGTTATATTTTTACTACCACATGTAATTGATCTTGGATGTTTCAACTTTATAACAATTTGAAATTGCTTTTGTTGATGTATGCCCTAGCAATGAATAGGTTTGTTTACTTATTATGAACATACTTAATATTTCATGTGTGTAATTATTAGTAAAAGATATTATTTACTTTTAAAATTTTTACACAAAAGATATGGTTATAAAAATAAAGTTTGTAAAATAAAAATAATTGTGATGAAATTAAAAAAATTAAATACTCATTATATCAAAGTATAATTCCTAACATTATTGTATTGCTTACATATAAATAGTTAAGCAATTAATAAATGATTTTCCATCCTAAAGTAATTATTGGAGAATGTTCTATTGTTAATTATTAATATGAATGAATGTAATTTTTGCAGCATAGAGATTGCTTACTGTGCCTTTCTCTTATTTTCAAGTTATAAATTCTCTTCTTACTTAAACTCTTCTTAAATGTAACTTGATGTTTTTCTCATAATTATGTAAAAGTTATATAATTAAAGAATTTAGGATTAAGATTGATATCTATTTGTAACTATGGAGATCCAAATGAAGGTGTCAAGGGAGACAAATCAAGAGGATATTTCTATTATACATAATCTATAATGGATGTCCTAAGGATCCCATCTCATCTTAGTATGTCCATCTTGAGATATCAATAGGAGTAATGGGTTTGGCATATCACTGCCATTAGCACATCTTAATTTGTAAGTTAAATCTTTCCAATTTAAGGACTTATGTCTACTAAGCCCCAACCCTTCTCTTCATTGACTCTTGGTACCTAGGCACTTTGAATCAATCCTCTCTTTATATGTATCTTTCAATGTTAGCTAAAGGGGGTGGGTTTTCTCCTATTTTCTATGGTAGTTACACTGCAATCTTTGCTTGTCCATCCCATCTCATCTTAATTTGGCTATACTTGTATCTAGCCAACCATGTTTCTAATAGTTGACATTGATCTTATGAGAACCACTATCACTACAAAAATACCCCCACCCTTTTCCTTTGCTACTAAGGAGAGTAAGCAACCTCCATAGGTAAGGGACCTCAAGTAAAATTTCTTATGTCATGTAAAATGTCCATCAAGAAATCCATTTCCATTACCTTCTTGAAGTGGCTTGTCAACCCCTGCTTTCCCTCCTTCAAAATAATGCTCTTCACCAAATGCCCTTCCTTAGGTTAGGGCAACACAACAATGAGTAGTTTGCTCCACTCCCTCAAGAGTAGGATGTTGGTTAAGATAGAGCTGAGACCTAACTTAGACTTTCCGCATATCATCCTTTCTTTCCCAAAGGTAAGGAAAAGAAAAAAAAAAGATAAAGAAAAGATATAAGTGTCATAAGACCTTATTCCTTTCTACTTGATGCTATTTTCATCAATTTTTTTTACATTTAATTTAACTACAAAAAAGCTTTTGGAAGACTAATTTGCAATCCTCTAGGATTTGACCATTTAACTTCCTCAATAGCTTAAGGAAGATAACATGGTAAAGCCTATAATCATGCATATTAGAATATCATACTAGGATTGTATGCTATATATGTGATATAGATTACAATTGTGATGCTAATGCATGAGATAACTATTATTAACAAAATCCCTCAACTCAAATATTAAGTACATGATAAGAACATGGTGAGTTGGCTTTTATAATTATAAAATAAAACTAGAGTTTTGTTTGAAGAAGGTTTGTTAGGTTAACTGAAAGCGTCCTTAACCTGAATATGTTTGATATTATAATCGATGGGTCCTAATTAACTATAGTTATGTGATTTGGATGAATTATCTCATGATCACATAAATTTAGAGACAACGGTTAGGTGTATCATTGGTGACTTGTTCAAACAAAGAGTTGTCATTCAATTGATATAAGAGTCACATATGGTGTAATTGATAAGTTATGTTATCTACCTAATTATTTTTTATTTGATTGTTAGATTATCTTAAGGTGAAATAAATTAAATGGGATCTTGACCCACTAGAAAGTTTTAGAGTAAGATCTTTCAAGTCAACTTAGAGATTTATAGATTTAAATAAAAAAGTGAGAGTAACTAAAATAAGGATTAAAACTTGATCTAATTTGGGTATGTATGCATGAAATTAATAATCACTATATATATATATATATATATATATATATATAGGTTGCTAGATCCAAATGAGTAATAATTTGTCCATATATACAAAGCATAACTAATGTGAACAACCTCATCCAACCAAATGTTTTAGACTAGTATAAAATCTTGAGAATTGCTCTTAAGGATGCAAAGAAGTTCCATGTCCTTGATGTGGATCTTCCTACTCTTGGTGATGAGGAAGAAGTGGAGGCATATATTTAGCATAAGGATGATGATGATGATTATGCTACATGTGTGATGTTAATTAGTATGCCTCTTAGCCCCTTGGATATTTGATATTAGATATGGTTCTCATATTTGTAGAAATATGTCAGAAATCATCAAAAGTATATGGTTGAAGAAATGTGAGGTAGACCTATGATTTGTAAATGAAGCAAGAGTTACTGCATTAGCCATTGGAACTTATAGTTTACTTTTTCTTTTGAGTTTGGTAATAGAACTAACAAATTGTTATATGTTCCTATACTTTCTAAAAACATCATTTCCATTTCTAGTTTAACTTTAAGTGAATTGACTTTTACATTTAATGATAAATGTTGTTCTTTTTAGAAAAATTATGTTTATTATAGATCTAATATTTATATAAACTTTTTATATAAGCTTGATTAAGGAAGGTTAAGTTATATAAGAATTATTACTTGGATTTATTTGATTATGAATCATATAAAATATGTGAATCTTGTATATTGGATAAATAATTGAGACTTCTTGAAAAGAAAAAGAGAACGTGTTAATGAGTTATTAGGATTCATACATATAGATCTATGTGGCCCTAGGCAACACATGCAATAAGTGGTTTGTCTTATTTCATACATTGGCAAATAATCAATCAAGATATGGCTATGTGTATTTAAAGAAATACAGATTTGAATATTTTGAAAAATTTATGGAATTAAAAAATTAAGTAGAGAAATAAACTAGTAAAAGTATTAAAATCCTATGATTAGATTGAGCAGATGAATACTTAAGCTAAGAATTTGGTACTCACTTGAGAGAGAATGAGTTTTTCTCTCAATGGACATTTACTCATATACCACTACATAATCATGTTTCTAAAAGGGGAAATATAACCCTATTAGATATGGTTTGATCCTTGTTGAATCAAGTTGATATTCCTTTATCTTTTTAGGTTTATGCCCTTAAAACCACTACTAAGCTTCTTAATAGGCTTTCATCCAAATTTGTTGACAAGATGCCATATAAGATATAAAATGTTAAGAAACCAAAAATCTCATGTCTAAAGATTTAGGATATGATACTTATATAAAGCGTATATCATTTTACAAATCCTGGGATCATGTATTCCTTTTCCCTGACCAGTAACAAAAATGAAGAATAATAAAGTGAAGAGAGTTGAGGGAAAAAGGATATAGAAGTAAACTTTACAAAGTCCAAAAATTATATAGATAGACCCTACAAGTAGTCTAATTTATGTTAAAATGTTCAATAAAATTATATATACATGCTTCAATGGTACTATATATAATGTATATATATCTTGATCATACATTAAGAATACAAATATTTTTTGCTAGTCCTTCCCCCCCCCCAATTTTTTGTGTCCTAATGTTATGAAATTTCACACCATCTTACTAAATTAGATTCTGATCTTTTATAGGTAAAAAAATATGAAATTAATTATCATTGACCTTAATTTTTACTTTTATGTTTAATTGTTTCATAACTTTTAATAATTAGTTTTTCAAAATAAATATAAATAAATTCCTTTGATTTTTGTCTCATTAAATGACATACTAATTAAACTAAAAACATTTAATGCCCTTTAAATGTGTTTAGCCAACAATTTCCTAAACATATATATAGCAAATGAAAAGGTGTAAAAAAAATCATAGAGTGAGAAGAAACTAAAGCAAGCATTAGGTACACATGGCTAGCAATATTGTAACAGCGAGACTTTTGGCATTGGCATTTGCAGTCATGCTTATACAATCCGCAACTGAAGTGCAAGCCTTAAGTTGTGTACAAAAATTGTATCATTGGATGTTCTGGTGCATTTTCTGAGGCATGTATTCCTTAGTGCGTTGCGAGGTGTGATGTCGAGGTTGCCTTCCGCCTAAAATTTTAGGTCAAATTGTTAGGATGTTGAGGTTGAACTTGAGGTCCATACTAATTATATTAGAAATATGGGACAAAGTCATGATTTCTAGTGCTAGACAATGTCATGAAAAACAAAAACAATTACCTCAAATCCCCAAATTTTATTTACCATATCAACCAAATTATAATATCATCCATTATTTAGCAAAATAAGCAATATAAGTGTTTACATATGTTCCTTTCCACTGCATTTATGTCTCAGGTGAGTAAGATTTGTCAAGGAAATGATAATATGCAAGAAGACACTTTTTAGAGAAAAAAAAAATGATATCACAAGAAGACAGTGTCAGCCTCATCAAACTAATGCTCCCCCACTTTTGTATTCAGATTTTTAAGACATCCTATTGTTAAAGGCATTCTTTTTTTTTTCCCCCTTCCTTCTCACCCCCTTATTTTCATTGAGATTTTTAAGAAATTCTTGCACTACAATGGTTTTTATATCCAAGACCTTTTGGGTGTCGGTCATCTATTTTGACCATTAGGCTAAAGCTTTGGTCTACTATGCAGTGTTCTTATGTGAATGAACACGTGCTACCTCTATATTATGTTTATGTAATGTCGTAATATTACTTAAGTGACTCCTTCTATTTTACACAAACTCAAAAGTAATGATTGGGGGATCTTATTAAAAATTTGATCTTAAATCTACTCCTTGTAAGGTTCTTAGTTCTACATAAACTTCTTTAGGTTTCCCACATATAATAAGAATTGATTTTCCTTGGATATTTTTCAATGTAGATGATCCTCCTTTTGATTAACTAATAAGTAGCATTTTAAAAAAAAAAAGATTAAAGAGAAAAAATATGAGTAATTTTTTAAGATAAAAAGGTAAATTTTAAAATATTTTTTTCTCTTAAAAATAAAATGAGAAATTTAGGATTACTTTTTCTTTTTATCATTTTAGTATAATTATTTTTATTGTATAGATTTTAAAAATATATATATAAATTAGACAAATTATTATGCACCTAGACCATGATTAAGTAAATTAAATATATGTTAAAATTCTAATTATATTGAAATACTAAGGAAAATTATAAACTAACTATTAAGTTGATATAAAATATAACAATATGTGAGAATTTGTTAGGAAAATTAGAAATTGAATTAATTACTTAAATATTCTTAAAATTAAGCAAATATTATTACAAAATAATTTCATCAGTTTTCTCTTAGTTTTGACAATATATATTTAGACATTTGTATTAGACTCATATGATTGTAAATTTATCTTATTTATTAAAAAATGTATTTTTTACTTGTATTTTATTTAAATAGAAAAAATAAAAAAAGACTTAAATTATGAGTTATATTTGCTTTTTGAGAAATAAAAGTAAATTTCAAAAAAAATTTTCACTCTAAAAAAATGGAAAATTTTACGTTTTTTTTTTTAGAAATTATTATTTTTTTGTTTTCCTTAATTATAAGTATTTATACTATGAGTATTTTTGGAATATGTGAAAAATTATTAGTATTAATTTAGTAAATTAAATCATAATTAAGTAAATAAGATATATGTTGAAATTTTCATTCCATTAAATATTAAAAAAAGACTACAAATCAATTAGTAAATTAATATTAAATACTATAAATTGTGAAAGTCTAGTTACAAATTAAAACTAAAATCAAATAATTAAATATTTATAAAGTTAAGTGAGTGTCGTTACATAAATGTTTCATTAGATTTCTTTCAACTTTAAAAATATATATTCACATATATATCATATTTAGTAAGCTACCAATCCATATCAAAATTCCTAAATATCATACGAGAATGTGTTAATTCAATAAACATTCCATTTGGTTTCTAATAATCTTTTTGCTAAGGTAATTAATTTAACCATGTAGTTTTAATTTCAAAATTATAATTTCAATTTCAATTTAATGACCATTTATTAGGGAATTTCATTTACAATGAAGCTACAGAAAAATTACGACCATAGAATTTTTAGTGCCTTTTGCTTTAATATGCCAAACTCCATCTTCTTTCCTCCCTTCTCTTGCTATTGTCTATAACAAGGTAGAATCCTTCTCCTCTAAATAGTGGGATTATAATCTCTTTGATCTAACAAAACCTGTGTTTTAGAGTTTATGAGCAAAGGAAAAACCAAAGACAAATCCCTCCTAAAAGACCTAAAACACTTAAAAACTGAAATTTTATCTAAAAGTTCATTTCTAACCTTAGCTCCACTAGTATTTTTTGGTGAGAATTATTCTATATGGACTGTTAAGATGAAGGCTTATCGAAGATCTCTTGATCTCTGAAAGATAATTGAGAATGGAAATGAAGTCTAGCACTCTTTAATAATCCCATTACAACTTAACTTAAGCATCACAGTTAAGAAACAACTAAATTGTACAAAGCTCTAACTTGCATTCATTTTGGTTTCACCATAATATGTCATGTAAGAGTGCAAAAGAAGCTTGGGAAAAGCTAAAGGAAGAGTTTTAAAATAGTGACCAAAAGCATTTCAGTCCTAAACTTGAGGTAAGAGTTTGAGTCTTTCAAAATGAAAGACATTAAGTTTGCTAAGGAGTTTACAGACAAACTTATGAAGACTATAAATGAGATTAGATTGTTAGGAGTGGATTTGACTAAACAAAGGATAAAGGAAAAGGTCTTGTTGTGAATAGTAGAGAAGTATGACTTGGAAAAGTTCTTGTTGTGAATGGTAGAGAAGTATGACTTGCAAAAGGTCTTGTTGTGATTGTTAGGAGTGGACAAACATATGAACACAAATTTGTTTAAATTGTTATTGATTTATACAAGGTAGAATTTTTGTTTTGGTTTATTTTACTATTTGGTCAATTTGAAAATGAAGGGATTTTTAGTTTGAATGTTAGATCTACATTTGTTAAGGAAATGACAATATACAGAAAGACACCTTTTAGACAAAAAAATGGAAAAGAAAAAAATTGATATCACAAGAAGATAGTGTTAGCCTTATCACACTAATGCTCCCCCACTTTTGTATTCAGATTTTTAAGACATTTAGTTGCTAAGGCATTATTTTTTTTTCCTTTCCTTCTCATCCCTTTGTTTTCATTCAAATTTTTAAGAAATTCTTGTGTTTCAATGGTTTTTGTACCCAAGACCTTTTAAGAAATTCAAGTTTGAAAATTAAGCTATTAAGTATAAATGAGTTGTTTATCTAGTTGCTGATGTAGAAAGGTGATAACCAGTCATGGCTTTTTGTGTAGTGTATAGGAGTTCACACCTAGATTGATGAAAATAGCTAAGGGAAGGCCTGAGAACAAACCATGCTATTGCAAAATTTCCTTCGTTAATAGTTGATGATTTTAATTTGATAAAGGCATCACTATCAAAAGAAAATGGATTAAGGCAATAGTTCAAAACTACTACTTTTGAACTAAAAACCACTGCATAAAGTCTAATACAATGATTTTTTGGCTACTACATTTGCAAGAGTTTCAATAGATCTAACATAGCAATTCTCTCTACTTATAGCAACACATATGCAACTACTGCCTAAAGGTAATTTGGGCAATGATTTTTTTGAAAATGAGTAGTAGTTCTTTTAGATAATAGACAATGGTGTTTTAGAGAATCGACAATGATTTTTTAAACAAATAGGCTTTAGTTTTTTGAGGAAATAGGTAGTAGTTTTTTAAGTAAATAGGTAGAAGTTTTTTAAGGGAATAGGCAATAGTTTGTTTTTAAGGAAATAAGCAATAATTTTTAAGGGAATAAATAGTGTTTTTTTATGAGAATTGGTAGCAGTTTTTTAAGTGAATAGTTTGCAATTTTTTAAGTGAATAGGCAATAGTTTTTTAAGAAAATAAGTAGCAGTTCTCTAATTATTTCAAAGTTCTAAAACTATGACATCTATGACAATTATATGAATAGATTCAAAAAGAATGATTACACACTAAGTTTTCCCTAAAGAACACATTTTGTTGACAATGAATTGAGTAAGCATCCCACAATCTAAACCAAATGTTGTGTAAATAAAGGCATCAAGCAAAGATCAACATGGGAGAAATGACCTCTTAGTCAAGCATGATAAGTAATTGAAATGTAACATTGGGTTTACTTAAGCATAATAAGTAACAACTAGTAGGAGATAGCAATAGAAATTCAAGTTAATTTTCTAGAGTTGATTCAATCTATTACAAATGAAGTAATTCATATGTTATCTACAAAACCTTCAAATTAGAGAGAATAAAGTGCAATTGCATTATCTTCTTCTCCATTCCACGAGGTAAGGGTCTCTTGCCTTCTTAAGAAAATTAGTAACAATCCACATACTTCTCCTCATAAGACTAATGCAAGAGAGAGAGAGAGAGAGAGAGAGAGAGAGAGAGAGAGAGAGAACAAATAGTAGACGTATCCAAAACTAAACATATTTTTGCCTTTGATGCATAAGGCCTTAAAATGATCATAGAAGAAGGTAATGGTAGTAGTACTAGAAAACAATTAAGTATTTAAGGGCCAAAGGGTATTACTAACTAGCATACGTCTTACAAAGTGAGACTATACTAAGAAGCAAGTAGTACTAAGAATTAGTTTTGCTTGTTGTTGTGGCCATTGACTTGTTTCTGCTAATGATTGCACAAAATTTTCATCAATGTTCAACTTCAATAGAACACTAGGAAGCTTATTGGAACAACCTTGGAAAACACCTCTAATAATTTGCCTAATGCATCCCTCATAGGAAAATTAGTATGCATCTCTATGCTAGCAAACTCGTCATATATAATCAAAAAGACTCCAAAATGAACAATAGGTGTGGAAGACATACCAATTAGTTATTTTGTAACTTACATCCAAAGCATAATTATTAGGATCAGTAGACATGTCAATAGCCCACACCTACAGCAGAAGATTGATAGCTTTGTTATGGGAATGTAAGAAAACTTAAACTACCTATTAGTTAAAGAACAATAATGCATGTTGGTTATATTGTGATCCCATCTTCATGTATTCCCGTAAAGGCTGAAAGGCATAAAAGGGAGAAGACATTAATAGTTTAACAATTAACTTGAAATTTATATTTCTTAGGCATAAAAATGTGATCTATTGATCTTTCTTTATATTCAGGGATGGTTTCAATAGGCAAAGTTTCATTAGAAAAAGATTATTTTGGTAAGCAATTATATAATTATGAAGAAACCATTAATAGTATGAACTATAATATAAGAGGAAAAAATGCCCAAGTATGTATAAACTAATCAATCATGCCAAGAAAAAGTGGAATAGAGAAACTATAGAATAAAAAAAAGAAAAACAATTAGAAAAGGAAATGGGAAGGTTGAGGTTAACATTATTAGTTCCTAAAATGCAACTGTGAAATTAGTATAAGATTTAAATTCTTTTTGATTAAAAAGAGAAACAAATGAATGTCAAGGGTAACATAAATTGATTTTGATCTTTGCCTAAGTGAATGTGCCTCTAGAATAAGAAGAAACTCATGGATTTTTACCTTCAATAACGTCATTGCAATGCCTCTAGTTAAAAATCCTCTGATTTTGTATCTTATATGACTTTAATTGCTTTAAACAAAAGCTAGATTAATAAAAAGAGTAAATAGTAAGCACTAAAACCAATCAAACCACAAATGGTTTCCCACAATCAAATAGTAGCTTACTGAAATGTTCAAAACATAAATATCAAATTGGGAAAAGAAAACAAAAAGGAAGAGAAAAAAAGAGAAAAAGTGGTAAGGATGTAGTGAGCTTTAAAGGCAACATTCTTCATCCATGTTTGATTTCCCATCTCCATGCATTTGTGCAATAATGTTTCCTTGAAGACTTAAAAAAAAAAATAAAGAAATAATTAATAATGGATGCCTATCTATTATAACAACTTTCACAAATTTATCTTTTCTTACTCTTCCAAGACAGCTTTAATATTCCGGTGTAGTTTCACTACAAAAACATTGTTCTTAGTAAGCAATTACAATTTTAAAGAATTTTACATTATAATATAAAAGAGATTGAAGGGAAAAAATGGAAATACAAGGATACATATAAAAAAATCAATCTTGCCAAGAGAAAGTGGTGCATAGAGAAACTACAGAATGAAGAAAAGAAAAAAATGAAGATAAAGGAAATGAAAAGAAGAAAACAGAGATTAGACTTATGTCTCAATGTAATGGTGATGGACAAAAGTCAAAATCAATTCAAGATTTGAATTTTATATGTTTAAAAACAAAAAACTAATGAACATTGAAGGCAACAAAAAATAACACTAGTCATTACATGGCACAACAAAGTTTGAAAGTTATTGAGATTATGTTGCTTAAGGGAGCAAAATCTTCAAGAATTGGCTAGTTCTTGTAGCCCAAAATTCAAATTTAGATGTCTAACCTAAAAGGATTATTAAAGCTCAGTAGGCACTTTGCAAATTTCCCCATATTTGAAAAGGAATCATGTTGCATAAAAAAAAATGTCATGTCCTTATATTTGAAATTTAATAGCATATAAAATTTGATACTGCAAACAAAACTAATTAGATATGAGTCCCTCTTGCTTCAAATGAATGAATCAATGTGGAATGTGATAGCCTTGAAGGTTAAAGAATGAAGCTAAATAAAAGAAAAGAATAAATTGATGAAACAAAAGATTATAAAAAAGGAAGAAGCCAAAACCTGTTGGCAAGGCCATTGACATTGACCACCTCGATTTACAACATAAGATGTATCCCTTTGCATGAAATTCCCACCTACCATTGTCCCACCCTTTTTTTTAAGAAGCTAATCAAAACTAACAACAAACAATCTGAAACTTGAAATCAATTTTGCAAGCGCTAGGCAGTCTTGGAGATAATCCATTCAAAATATCAATCAATTCTAACTTGATAGAGTACGAAAACCCTGAATGCCCAAACTTGTCTAGGAAAAAAAATAGATCAAAATGAATTGTACACTATAAGGTCAAAGAATTGAATTTGATTAGGAGAATCAAAAATAAGAATCAAAAATAAATTTATCTCTTCATTTTAATAAAAATATTAGGTAGCGATTAGGAACCACTGCCTTATTCAAAAATAAGTAGCAGCTTAAGACAATTGCCTTAACCCCCCTTTTTTTCTAAATACAAATATTAGGTAGTAATTCTAATCCTCTGCCTTTTTTCATTTCAAGAAAAAAATTAGGCAGTGGTTCAAGACTATAATCTTGTTTCATTTTTTTTAAAAAAAAAAAAGTAAGCAATAGTCTAGAACCACTGCCTTATACCTTTAATTTCAAAAGGAATAAGTAGTTGTTTAGAATTGCTACCTTAGCCCCTTATTTTTAAAAGGAATAGGTAGTGGTTTATAACTACTGCCTTAGCCCCTTAATTTTAAAAAAAAAAATAGAGGTAGTGATTTAAGACCATTGTCTTAGCTTTTTATTTTCAAAGGGAATAGGCAGAATTGTTACCTTAGCTTTTTTTTTTTTAAAAAAAAAAGATTAGGTAGTGGTTCCAAACTGCTACATTATTCATTTTCAAAAAAAAAATAAGTAGCAGTTCCAGACCATTGTCTCATCCCTTTATTTTCAAAAGGAATATATAGTAGTTTTAGAACCATGGACTTAGCTCCTTGTTTTTCTTTTTTCAAAAACAGAAGATTAGGTAGTAGTTTCAAATCGCTACTTTAATCCTTTTTCATAAAAAAAAAGTAGCAATTCAAGATTGATGTCTTATCCCTTTATTTTTTTTTTTAAATGAAAGACAAGGTAATGGCTACCTTACTACTTTTTTTTTAAGAAAAAAAAAATAATGGCTTAAGACTGCTACATATTCATTTATAACTATTGCCTTTTCTTAAGATAACACAGTGATTTTGAACCACTACCATATAACTGTTACCTAAAGTCAATTATTGCCACAACATATTTACATAGCAATTATTGGTATTGTCGTAGGTGTTTTAGGCAGCAATTTATAACCACTACATAAGAATCACTGCTATCATTCATTTATTTGTTAGTGCATCTAGCGAAAAAATGGGATTGAGTCACCTCTATGATTATAAGTGGGGGCCTTTCTCTAAGTCAATCAATGAGCTACCATTGTTAAACTTAGGCTTCTTGGGACCTCAATTAACTTGGCCTAAAGGTAAAATGCCTCAAACAAGAGTACTTTGTAGGTTAGACAAAGCTTTATGCAATGTGAAGTGAAGGCCTTATTGGCATGCGGTGGAAATTTGTCATTTTTTTCGAGTTAGCTTTAAGCATTTTCCTTTACTAGTACGGTTGAATGGGATTCAACAAATGCATAAATAGGACTAGCCTTTTCAGTTTTAGGCAACATGAATTCTTCTTAAGGATTTTTGTATGCTCTCATGAGACTTATGGAATTAACAGGTGGCTATCCCCATTGCATTTTCAAAACTTTCTTCTATTTTAGTGGAATGGAATAAAAAAAAAAATTGGTAATGTCTTTTCATGGAGGAAACATCTTTTAGCATGACTCTAGGGTAGCCAACTATCTATGGAGAATTGCATGTCAATGGGTCTTATTGCCTTGGAGTGTCATTTATAAATTAAGTTGGAAGCAATTTTTGCTTAAAAGGAGATCTTCTAGTTCCAAAAATACTCGGCCTAGTGGATTTATATGGTGACTAGAATACCTAATACTTTCAAGCAAACACTATGGTCCAAAGAAAATGTAATAAAATTGAAGCCTTACGAGATGACATAGAGGGATAAATTTAGAGTAGTGTATTGTTGCAGCTTTAGCTTGTAATCATTTTAAATACTTATTTTTGAAAAAGGACAATATTTTAGATGCTTTTCCATTTCCTAGTTGCTTTCCTCATTTATTTACTTTAGATATATTTGCTCTTGCGTGGCCTTTTAATAGTGAAGAAGTTAAGAAGACTTTGTTTGACATGGGACCTTTCAAGGCACCAAGTTTGGATGGTTACAAAGTTGTATATTATCAAAAAACATAGGACTTGGTTAGTCCCTTAGTTATGGATAATGGAACACTATTAATCCTTAACTTAAGATAGAACCATGTCATGATGTGAAGCCTTATGCTCATCTTTAGTGCCACTAGTCAACTTAATGGTGCTAGTTGCATATGAAGGGAGTTTTTTCATTAGAAGACTACCTCCAATGATGTTGGCTTTCTTGTTATTGCTAGCTAACAAGTCCAATTCTTCCCTTCATAGTGAGAACTTCTATTCATTTGCTATTTCTTTAGCATAATAACTTTTCCTTCATTTTGTTTGGTATATTAGAAAATAAGATCTATTGAACTGTTGGAACACATCATCACATTTAAAAATTTAAAGAAAGAAATCCTATCCTTAATAGGAAACAAAGATTAATCAAGATTTTGGCTCATAATTGACTAAGTAGTATTTAGTTTGTTGGCATAACTTTTACTCTAAACTTCCAAATTAGTTGATTCTCATGGTAAAAGAAAGATAAGAGATAGGGTACAACTCTTCATTTGACTAAAACCTAATTCACATTTTGCATAAAAGAAATTTTTGCTACATCATATGAGTTAATGAAATTTTTGAGATTGACTAAGGATATAACACCAAAAGAAAAAGACTTGTCCTAACATAAAAGGAGGGATGTAAAGGGGAATCATAAAAGAGAGAAAGGATTGGAAAAAAGAGAAGAAGCAAGCTAAGAAAAGAGAAAAAGGAGAAGGTAATAAGATTTAATTATATATATATTTTTGTTTAACTTTACTCTTTAGTTTGTGTGATTATTCCCACTTATTTTTTATTTTATCCATAATTTACATATTTTTATTTTTATTCTTTTTGCAAGTGATGAGTTATGTGAATGTTTCAAATGAATGTGTGTCATCAAATGGAAGAAATATTGATGGAAGAGTAGGAAGTAAATAAAAGAATCATTGACAATATTTTTGATTTGATTTGGAGTTGTTTTCGAAGAGGAGTCCTACCTTTATTCAAAAACCAAATCCAGTCATGATGATGTGTCATTAATGATTGAGTACTATTATGTATTTTGGGCTTAAATTTCATTTTAGAAGTTCAAATTAAGTTATTTTTATGATCAAGAAACTTTATTCTGATTTGGTTTCTATGTAAATTTAGTTTATGTAGAACTTTACTCTAAATTTAGTTTATGTAGAACTCTGATTTGGTTTCTATGAAAAGAAACTTTACTTAGAAGTTATGGGTCAAAAATTTTTTTAGAGGTTAAATGGAAATAGGAATTTTAAACTTGTCAAAATGTAAGAGGAGACATAAAATCAATAGAGAGATAAAGGAGAGAAAGGGAAGAGAAAAAGAGAGAAAAAGAATAAGGAAAGTGAAAATAGTAATCCATAAACTTTGAGAAAGAAGGGAAATAGCTTTGACTTTGAGTTTTAATCCTTAAAGACTAAGTTTTGTTTGATTTTTATTACTTATTCCTTGATGTATTCTTGTTGGGTTTTCTTTTTTAAGCTTAATGAATTTGTTGAACTTCATTATCACTAGCTAAATTATTTTAAGGTAAGGTTTATATGTAATTTGATCTTTAGTATATGTGATTAATTATTCTTTTAATTCAAGACCTCTTTTTTTATTATTTTGTTATTTGTATGTAGAGTTATATTATCTAACTTAATGCTTTAAGAGTTTGACTACCTTTTGCATGATCTTGTGATCCAAAAATAAACTTGAGAAAGAGTTATATGAATTAGATCAAATGTAATATTACCCATGTGTTAGACAATGAGATTGAGAGTAGATTAGGATTAAATGTGGTAATAGACGAAGAGAAAAGGGTTAGGAGTCCCCTTTCTTAAATTTGAGATTTCATAAAACTTTATACTTGTTTGCTTGTTTAAAATAACATAAATCCTTAATTAATTTAATAGACAATGAAAGGATTAACTTGACTTAAGAAAGGTAGTTAATTAATTAGGAAAAATTTTGCCATTGCATGTAATAATTTTTTATAAATCTTAATTTTTTTTTCTCTTAGATTGAATTATTCAATCGATTGCATAACTAGGATTGAATGAAATTTAAACCCTAGTGTCCTAATATCTATAGTTTCTTTCCACTTGGAAATTGAAAATAATTTATGTAGTTAATTCAACTTGGGTTAGATTAGAATTGTCTTAATAGTATCAAATAGTCTCCATGGGAATGATAATCTATTCATCCCGTATGCATCCTAAATGTAGTGCATGATTCACACATCATGCTTTTAGTGTCATTCCTAGGGACGAGTCATCTACATTATTAACACTAATAATCTAGCTTTGGATTAGATTATTAATTTGTAGTGTTAATTATTTGCTTTGGTTTTCATTGTTTTTATTTAGTTTACTTTTATAGCTTGGTTATTCAATTTATTTTTGATTTATTTGGTTTTAATTCTTGGTTTGTAGGCATGGTAATGCATGACCCATACTAATGGTGAGAACTTGCTACTTTTGACTATAAGATAGAGAGAACAATTAGAAAATTTTTGAATCAAAAAGCAAAGAACATTACGGCACAAGAAAAGGAGGTGCAAAAAAAGTAAGGAGCCCTCAATTCATATGCTGCTTTAGAAAGGTTAACATCAAGCATTACTAGGCTAGAAATCCAATCTAACTCCTTTGAGATGAAGTTGGCTATCAATTAAATGATCTAAATGAGTGTTCTATTAATGGTTTACCTAATGATGATCCTAATTTTGATATTACTAACTTAAAATTTGAGATACTTTTAAGTATAATGGTGTGATTAATGATGCTATTAGGCTTAAAGTATTTCCTTTTTCATTGTGTGATAAAGAAAGAAGTTAGTTTAACTCTCTTCTTGTAGGATCTATTAGTATTACTACTTATGATTCAATGGCATAGAAAATTTAAGCTAAAATTTTCTCCTTTTAAGGATATATACAAACTTCATTTTTACTCTTTTTATGTTTTATTAAATTTTGTTTTGAATGTTTTACATGTACTTTGATGATTTGAAAGAGGAGGGAAAGGAAGGAAAGAGGAGGTGGTAGCTAATGGTAGTAGCCACTTGTTGTCAATGATGGCTTTAGTGACTAGTCTATGGGAAAAATTGGAGACAAATTAAATACAAAAGATGTAACTAGTAAGAAATTTCTGGTATCAAAATTTAAAAATTTTAAGATAACTGATGGTAGGCCAACAATAGAATAATTTGTTGAAATTTAAAGAATTCTAAATCATCTTTCATAAAGATGAAATTGTAATTGTGACTTCCAATATTAATAAATTACCACTTTTTTGAAATATTTTCAAGAGGAGCATCAAATATAAGAAAAAGAATATATCTCTTGAAATTCTTGCTAAGCATCTTCAGGTAGTTAAAGAGTTTTGCATACAAGATGAAAACAATAAGCATGACTCTCATGTTTTAAAGTTGCATGTGATTGAGAAAACACAATCAAGTGAGTCCACTAATATGAGAAAGAATCAATCTAATGATAACAAAAGAAAATCAAAATGCAAATATAAAAAGGGAAAATGTCATTTTTATCACAAAAAAGGGCACAACATGAAAAAATGATTCCTATGATTAGAAAGATCAATTCATTTGAGGATGATGTCACTTAATAGTTTGATTCTAATGTTGCCCAACATGTTTGTGAGAATAAAAGTTACTTTAAAGCTATGAAACTAGTAAATAGTGTATTGTTATGTACATGTGAAATTCCATTATAGTTTTTCACATTGGAATTAGGTAGGTAGAAATGCAATCCACTTCTAAAAGACTGACAACTTTATCCTTCCAAATGAAGTGTGTTTATGGGAAATGGTTATTTTTGTAATGGCATGTTCAAACTTGTTGCTAATAATAATGTTAATGTTATGCTTATATTGTTGAGCATTCTTTTGCATGGCATAATAGGTTAAGACATATAAACTTTAGAAGATTGCACGATATGGCTAAATTGAACATGTTGCCATACTTTGATAAATCTAAAAACAAATGCATAAGTTGTAAGTTAACAAAAGTAATTAAAATTCTATTTCCAAGTAGTTGAAGATCTTTGAGCATGTTAAAATTAATTTATATTGATGTGTGTGATTTGCATAATACACTAATACTAGGCGGTAGGACATATTTTTGATATTCATTGATAAAAACTCAAACAACTACTATATTTCATTGATGCATACTAAAAATAAATCTCATGAAAGATTCAGTTTGTATAAAACTAAAATTAAATTGCTAAATGGATTTTTCATCAAATACTTGTTATCTAAGAAGGGAGCAAAATATTATGATACTGATTTTTTAAGTATATGAGAATTCTTCATGAGACTACTATTCCTTACATTTTTTAACAAAATGGTGTTGTAAATACAAAAATTGCTTCTCAATAGAAATGATCAATGTCACATAATCAAATTCTAGCTTGAGTTCAAGATTTTGGGGTGAGGCATAACTTATAGCATTCCATATTTTAAATATAAATCTACTCAAAAGTAACAAAACAACCCCATATGAGTTCTTAAATAAAAGAAAGCCTAACCTTTTTATTTAAGAATTTGGTTTTGTAAAGCAATTATTAGGTTTCCTTAATGAAAATTGAAAAAGTTGGCTCAAAGGAGAGTTAAGTCCATCTTTTTAGGATATGTTCACAACAATAAGACCTATCAATGAATTAGCATGTAATCACATTCCATATTGCTTACGAAAGATAATCTTAAGACATTTGATGAAGTAATGAAATTGCAAAGACTCTTAGTACCTAGGCACTTTGGATCAATCCTCTTTTTATATGTAACTTTCTATGTTACCTACAGGAGGTGGGTTTTTTCCAAATTTCTATGGTAGTTACACTATAGTCTTTGCTTGTCCATCCCATCTCATCTTAATTTGGCTATACTTAGATGTAGCTAACCATGTTTCTAATGGTTAACATAGATCTCATGAGACCCACCATCACTATTAAATAACATCCACCCTTTTCCTTTGTTTCTAAGGAGAGTAAGTAACCTTTATTAGCAGAGGACCTCAAGTAAAATTTCTTATGTCATATAAAATGTCCTTCAAGCAATCTAGTCCAATTACCACCTCAAAATGGCTTGTCAACCTTGCCTTCCCTTGTTCAAAATAATGCTCTTTACCAAATTCCATTCCTTGGGTTAAGGCAACACAACAATAAGTAGCTTGCTCCACTCCCTCAAGAATAGGATGTTGGCTGAGATAGGGCTAAGAGCTAACCTAGACTTTCCACGTATTGTCCTTTCTTTCCAAAAGGGATTTGGATGAGTTATATCATGATCACATAAATTTAGAGACAATGGTTAGGTGCACCATATGTGGTTTGTTTAGACAAAGAGTTGTCATTTAATTGATATAAGAGTCACATGTGATGTAATTGATAAGTTATGTTACCTACCTAATTAATTTTATTTGATTGTTAGATTATCTCAAGGTGAAATAAATTAAATACGATCTTGACCCAATAGAAAATTTTAGAGTAAGATCTTTTAAGTCAATATAGAGATTTATTGATTTAAATAAAAAAGTGGGAGTAACTAAAATAAGGATTAAAGACTTGATCTAATTTTGGTATGTATGATGAAATTAATACTCACTCTCCTTTTATGTATATTGGTTGCTAGATCAAAATGAGTAATAATTTGTCCATATATATAAAGCATAGTTGATGTGAACAAACTCATTGGACCAAATGTTTTAGACTAGTATAAAATCTTGAGAATTATTCTCAAGTAAGGAAAGAAGTCCTACATCCCTGATGAGGATCTTCCTACTCATGGTGATAAGGAACAAGTGGAGGCATATATTTAGCATAAGGATGACGTTGATCATGCTACATGTGTGATATTAGATAGTATGTCTCTTAAACTTCAAAGGTAACATGAGAATGTCATGAATGCCTGCACAATAAAGTCATCATCTTAGTAAGTTATTTGATATAGAAACTAGGACAAAGAGATATGAGATCTTAAAAGAATTGTTCTAATGTAAGATGGTAGAAGGATCATTAGTAAATGCTAATATTATGAAGATTAGCTACATTAAGAAATTGGCCTAATTGGGTTTTACCATTAACTCAGAGTTAAGTGTTTACCTAATCTTGTAGTCTCTACCCTAGGTTTGTTCATAGTTTATTATGAAACTTTTATATGAACAAGTTGGAAGTTACATTAGTTAAATTATTGAATATGTTTAAAATGACAAAGCAAACTCTAAAGAAAGAGAAGACTCCTTTTCTTCTCATGGATTCTTGTAATGTGAAGAGCAAGGCCTAAGAAGAACAACTAAAAAAAGGGAAAGGCTTAAGAAACCAAGGCATTTGAATCAAGTGGTGATGTGAAAAGGACAAGAGCAAGAGCACTTGCCATTATTGTGGTAAAAAACTAAAAAAGGAATTGTAAGATTTATCATGCAAACTAAAGGTGAAGAAGCTTAGTGAATCCTTTAGTTTAGGTAAGTTTATGATTGAGATAAATCTTTTAACTTTTGATTTTATTACTTGGATATTAGATATTGGATATGGTAATCATATTTGTAGAAATATGTAGGGAATCATCAGAAGTAAATGTTGAAGAAATGTGAGGTAGACCTATGATTTGTAAATGAAGCAAGAGTTGTTGCATTAGCCATTGGAACTTATAGTTTACTTTTTCATTCTAGCCTAGTAATAGAACTAAAGAATTGTTATATGTTCCTATACTTTTTGAAAACATCATTTCCATTTCTAGTCTAACTTTACATTTACATTTAATGATAAAGTTTGTTCTTTTGAGAAAAATTATGTTTATTATAGATATAATATTTATATAAATTTTTTTATATAAGCTTGATTAAAGAAAGTTAAGTTATATAAAAATTGTTACTTAGATCTAATTGATTATGAGTCCTATAAAATATATGAATCTTGTTTATTGGATAAGATAATTGAGACTTCTTTAAAAAGAAAAAGAAAACATGTTAATGAGTTATTAGGATTTATACATATAGATTTATGTGGTCCTAGGCAACACATGTAGGAGGTGGTTTCTCTGATTTCATTACATTCACAAATAATCAATCAAGATTGGTTATGTGTATTTAATGAAATACAAATTGGAATATTTTGAAAAATTTAAAGAATCAAAAAATGATGTAGAGAAACAAATAAGTAGAAGTATTAAAATCCCATGATTAGATTAAGGAGGTGAATACTTAAGCTAAAAATTTGATGGTTACTTGAAAGTGAATGAGCTCTTCTCTTAGTGGACATTTAGTCAAACACCACAACATAATCATGTTTCCTAAAAGAGGAAATATAACCCTATTAAATATTGTTTGATCCTTGATGAATCAACTTGATATTCCTTTATCTTTTTGGGTTTCTGCCCTTAAGACTGCTACTTACCTTCTTAATAAACTTTTGTCCAAATCTGTTGACAAGATGGCATATGAGATATAAAATGGTAAGAGACCAAACATTTCATGTCTAAAGATTTAGGATATGATAATTATATAAAGCGTATATCATTTGATAAACATGGGTTGACATGTTCAGTCACTCTAGCTTGAGTCCATCGGGCTCCCAAAATATCGAAAGCTCACACAAACAAGTTGCAAACACTAATGATTCCTTTGAGTCTTTAGTTCCAAACTCACCCAAATTTGAGGACCTTAAGTCTTAGAACCCAAAAGCTCCTAAAAGCCTAGTTTGACAAAGTCCATAAAGATAAATCTACTACAAAATCTAGAAGATGGGCCACTCCATCATCTTCTTCCTTAAAAAATGTGACAATTAAAATATCATCAAAAGGAAAATAAGTGGTTTCATCACCATGACCAAAATAGAAGAATTTATCTTCTTCCAAATAAATGATGGTTTTACCATTAACCTCAAAATAGCTATAGGTGGTTCTAGTTTCACTGTCCCCTCTAAAAGTTCATTTTCAAAAATTAGAGGTGGCTATTTTTGACATGCCCCTCCAAAACTTTCAAAAAATTTTCAACCATATTTTAAAAAACCTAGTCTTTAAAATATTGAACTAGTTAAACATGGTTTTTATCATGAAGATCCCAAAATCTTAGTCCAACATCTCTTTAAGACTTAAGTATACAAACCTTGGGACTCCAAAAATAAATGCCAATTCTATGAAGCCATACTAGTTGATACTAAATCAGTTCATGAATATGCTTACTCAACTGTCCAAATTCTCATAATCATTTAGCCAAATAAGTGGCCCAACCATCCTCCAAATATTTTTCAAAAATCCTATTTACCAAGCCTTTTCCTTTGCCTAGTATTTTTCCTTTTAGGATTATAAATAGGCATGGTATAATATATTTTATTTTCAAGATTCACAGTTTTGACATTCGTAGTTATTCTTCTAAGAAAGTCAAACTTGTATTAGGTTTTCCCTTATGGTTTATCCAATGGTGGTCATGGTTTAGCCCAATCAAACAAATCTTCCCTAAACTTATCCATGAAGGAATTAACAATTTTTAAGCTCAATATACATTTGATATTGCAATGAAGGGCATACTTAGAAGAGTTGAGAAAGTGAGAAGGGAGATTAAGGAGGGGAAAGAACCTAGTTTTGGTTTTGCAAAAGAGAATAGTTAGAAGCTCAAACTTTTAGGGACTAGGAAAGAAGATGAATGGGGTCATTTTTTTGGAATGAAAAGGAGCAAAAGATATCTCAAGCACAAGCATAGGCATAAACAAACTAAATCTTTGCAGTTGTAAACATGTTAAGACTGTTTGACCCAAAAATCATTTTATTTCACTAGAACTAATTAGCACTAGGATACAGTTCAATCTGGGCTTAGGTGATTTTCCAATACTTTAGTGAGTATACTTAAGTTTGGTGTTACTTAATGCAACTTACCATTGTAGAATTTTTTTAAAAATTTTTTCATTTATTTACTTATCTATATGTTAGTAAAAAAATGTTACATGTTTATAGTTAATGTTTTTATGGTCATTATGCAACATATATGCTTTATTTGGTAATGTATTTTGAACTGTATTGTAATCAGTTAAAGTAAATTTAAATTAAAGTACAATTAAAATATTATTTGACTATATCTCTTTCAAAATTGAGTTTTTTCTTACCTCAACTCTTCAAAATTCTAGTTTTGAAAAAAAGTGATGATGAAATGTTTTAAAAGTCACACGCATCTTGATTTATAGTCATTGTAGTTCTTACATTTTGTAAGAATTATGATTACATATTCTTTACTTAAGATTTTTAATGCAATGCAAAATAATATATTTTTTGATATTTGATAGTTATAATATTTATTCTTTTTATTTTATTTTAAAATAATTATTATATTTTTAAAAATTATTTTAATTATTGTCATTTTTTAAATAATATTTTTATTATCAATTTAAACTAATATAATATGTTAAATATTAAATAAACAATATAAAATATTAAAATACTAGTTATATTTCAAAAAATAAAATAAATTTTACATCATACTTTTATAGTCAATTTATAAACTAATAGTTATTTTAATAAATTTTTTTACTAAATATTTATAATTTTACTAATTTTTTTACAATTTTTATTTTTATTATTATTTATCAAGTAATATGTAATTTTTAATTGTAATACTTTTACTCTTAACACTTTAGTTCCCAACACTTTATTTCAAGTATTACAAAATAGAGCTATATGTTGCAATTTTACTATTTAATACATATTAGCTAGTTAATTCATATAGGTGAATGATATTTAAAATTTAAATCTTTAAATTATCAATTTTTAGAATGAAAAAGACAAAAAAAAAAAAAAAAAAAAAAAAAGTGGATTTACTTAGCTAGCAATTTTTTTATCCTTTAGATGCATTTAAATTTTCTAGTTATGATATAATAGAACATGTCATCTTCTTTGTTTTTGATTTGAACATTTCACTATACATTGCTAACCTTGTGCTACTTTTCCATGGATCAAATTGACTTTTAGGTG
The DNA here is from genome assembly GCA_037832345.1 of Rhizophora mangle. NCBI lineage: Eukaryota > Viridiplantae > Streptophyta > Magnoliopsida > Malpighiales > Rhizophoraceae > Rhizophora > Rhizophora mangle. Next base: position 42,495 of record JBAPLJ010001337.1, read on the forward strand.
GTCATTGATTGACCCAAAACATGCAGCTCAATCAAATAGAAGAATGTGTATAATTCAAGTCTTTAAGAGAAAAGGAGATTTTCCTCTTTTTTTCAAATTTTTTCTCCTTTAATCATTATTTGTAATTCAATAGTCATAAACTTTATTATGCATAATTTAATAGTTATAAGCTCAACCAATTAAGAGATAGTTGAATCATATTTTTCAAAATTTCCAAGATATATTATCATATTATGTTTTCATTGTCGCATGTAATTGGTCTTGGATGTTTTAACTTTATAACAATTTGAAATTGCTTTTGTTGATGTATGCCTTAGTAATGAATAGGTTTGTTTACTTATTATGAACATAATTTATATTTCATCCTTGCAATTATTAGTAAAATACAATGTTTATTTTTAAAATGTTTATACAATTGATAAGGTTCTAAATAAACTCTAAAAATTATGTTTGTAAAATAAATATACTTTATAAAAATAATTGTGATGAAATTATAAAAATTAGATACTTATTATATCAAAGTATAATTCCTAATATTATTATATTGATTACATATAAATAGTTGAGTAATTAATAAATGATTTTCCATCCTAAAGTAATTGTTGGAGAATGTTTTATTGTTCTTAATAGATATTGATTTGAGAAATCCTTACATAAGATTGAATAATGATTATAAATGGTTGTGATATCCTTAATATAATCATTTGTTATATTATTATTTGAGAACAAATATGATTAAACAATATAGAGTAAGTACTAATTTCATACTCAATAATTAGGGTATTAGTATGACAACATAATTGAATTACAACAAGAGACCATGTTCTAAAAAGATTAGTCAAACCACTTTTATAGTCCTACTATTAAGGTAATCATAACATCTATCTAGACATTAATCTAGATTTATTCATATAAATAAATTAATTAAAAAATTAATGATAAATTAAAATGATTTAATTTATCTTATTTTTTGGAATTATAATTTATATTCATTGTCTACATGTCAATATATTAATGGATTACACACATAAAGTAAAATGATGAGAAATATAAAAAGAGAATAAGTTAAAATTGATTAAAAGTTTACGAAAATTTTGTAGTCAAAATGTAATATTTAAAATTATAGGAACTAAAGTATAATTTATTAGAAGTTAATACTATGCCTTACATAGCCAAAGTTCTTTACAAATAGAACCTTGTATGGCCAACCAAATTGATTCTTGTGAGCAAGCACTCTCTTTTGGTTTGCCCTTTTATCTTTCTATTCCTTTAAAAGACTTTATGATTTTAAGCATTATCTCTAAAGTTTCTTATGTGCATAATATTAAAGGCTAAACTTTTGGTTAAACACATAAAAAAGGAAAATAAAGAGTCGAGATTGTGTCTTGCCATGCAAAAGAGAAAAAAAATTTTTCCATGTGCCATGGTTTTGAGAAATCCATTAAAGTAAACAGAAAGAAAAAAAAGGGGCTGAAATTAATTTTAGCATTATTGGGGATTGTTGGGTAATTAACCATGGCAGTGTTTATGGCTTTAAAGAAAGCTATACTGGGTCACAAGGCCAAGCCTTTCGTGTCATGGATGCCAGTTTGACCAGAATTTTAAGATTCAAAATTCTTTAGAAGTGAAACACCTAATTCAATTAAGTTATTGAATTAAAAAAATTTTAATTTAAATATAATCTAAAAAATTATTTTCTAGATTATATATAATCTTTAACTATAATTAAAACATCCTGATTGGATTAGGATTGAAGATTTATATTTGATTAGATTACTTATTGAATTAGAAAACTATTTTTTAATTTCATTAGGACAATTATTTGGATAGGTAACTCAATATCAATAATTAAAATTAAAATTGTATTTACTATTATGCATATAACGTGAATATGATAACATGATAGAGGATTATAAGCTTATAGATCCATGTCATTATTTTTATTAATATGAATGATTATAATTTTTGGAGTATAAAGATTGCTTTCTATCCCTTTCTCTTATTTTTTATTTATAAATTCTCTTTTTATCTAAACTCTCCTTAAATGTATCTTAAAGATTCTTTCATAATTATGTATAAGTTATATAATCAAAGAATTGAGATGGGATATCTATTTGTAACTATGGAGATCCAAATGAAGGTGTCAAGGGAGACAACTCAAGAGGATATTTCTATTATATGAAATCTCTAATGCAAGTCTTATGGATCCCATCTAATCTTAGTATGTCCATCTTGAGATATCAAAAGGAAAAAGATAGGAGGCTTTGGCATATCATTGCCATTAGCACATCTTTATTTGTAAGTCAGATCTTTCTAGTTTAAGGGCTTATGTCTACTAGGTCGCAATCTCTTCTCTTCATTGATTCTCGATACCTAGACACTTTGAATGAATCCTCTCTTATATGTATCTTTCTATGTTAGCTGAAAGGGTGGGTTTTCTCCTATTTCTATCATAGTTACACTGTAGTCTTGGCTTGTCCATTTCATCTCATCTTAATTTGGCTATACTTGTATGTAGCCAGCAATGTTTCTGACAGATGACTTAGATCACATGAGACCCACCCACTATCACCAGGAAAAAACCTCTAGCATTTTCCTTTGCTACTAGTAATAGTAAGCAAACTCTACTAGCAAAGGACCTTGAGTAAAATTTCTTATGTCCATCAAGCAATCTAGTCCAATTACCTCCTCAAAATGGCTTGTCAACCCTACTTTCCCTCCAAAATAATGCTCTTCCTTGAGATGGAGCAACATAACAATGAGTAGTTTGCTTCCTCCCTCAATTGTAGGATATTACCTAGACAATCTTGGAGACAATCCATTTAAAATACTAGTCAATTCTAACCTAATAGAGTACAAAAACCCTTAATGCCCAAAATTGTCTAGGAAGAAAAATAGATCAAAATGAATTGTACACTATTGGGTCAAATAATTGAATTTGATTAGGATAATCAAAAATAAATTTATCCCTTTATTTTAATAAAAAGATTAGGTAGTGATTAGGAACTGTTGCTTTGTTCAAAAAATAGGTAGCAACTTAAGACTGCTGCCTTAACCTTTTTTTTTTTTAAGACAAAGATTAGGTAGTGATTTTAAACCTTTACCTTTTTCCATTTCAAGAAAAAAATTAGGCAATGATTCAAGACTGCTACCTTATTCCATTTTTAGAAAAAGAATAGGCAATGATCTAGAACCTTTGCCTTATACCTTTAATTTCAAAAGGAATAGGCATTTGTTTAGAATTGCTACCTTAGCCCTTTATCTTCAAAAGGAATAGGTAGTGGTTTAGAACTATTGCCTTAGCCCTTTAATTTTTTTATTTTAAGAAAAAAGATTAGGTAATGGTTCCAAACTGCCGCATTATTGATTTTTCGAAAAAAAAAAAAATTAGTAGTTCCAAACCGCTGCCTTATCCTTTTATTTTCAAGAGAAATATATAGTAGTTTAGAACTATTACCTTAGCCCCTTGGTTTTTTTTCTTTTAAAGAAAATTAGGCAATGGTTCCAAATCACTGCCTTAATCCTTTTTCAAAAAAAAAAAAAAAGTAGCAATTTAAGACTGCTGCTTATTTCTTTATTTTTTTAAACAAAAGATAAGTCAGTGACTGCCTTATTGCTTTTTTTTTTCTTTAGAAAAAAAAGGCAGTAGTTTAAGACTATGGCATAAACATTTATAAATATTGTCTTTTCTTATGATAACACAATGGTTTTGAATTGTTACCATAAAATTTTTAACTAAATTCAACTATTGCCACAATATATTTACGTAGCAGTTATTTTGTTATATTAAAGACATGAATGATATAACTCTTGAGTCATTCATGCATAGTGATATTCCCTTACTTTTAAGAGCAATTCCTATGATCCTTGGCCAACAATGTCTCCATGTCTTCCTATGCTTAAGGAGTGTTTACCACCTTAATGTGGCTTAGCCAAGACATTAAAGAAATCACCTATGTTCTCCTTCTTTCATGCCAAACAAGCTACTCACTTGCGTTGGCTTGGACTTCATCTTAGCTACCTAATTAGCCCACTAACAACATATTCCCATGATTTTATGGAGCACACTCCACATTATCCCTATTTTTGTGGTCTTTGATTTGCATACTAACTTGCTCTACACACCAAGCCTTTACCTTCTTAGCCATCTCGTAATTAAATCACATATAGTTAGCCCATACTCTAATTGTGCACTAATATTTCATTGATGCTTGAGCTAGTTCTTAGCCTACTTATAAGCCAACTCACAATTAAACCACACATTGTTACTTTTGAACCTCAACCTAAGTGCTAACATAATTTAGATAACTTTTGTGTGAGAGATGCATTACCCCCTTAAAAAAAGTATTATAGAATTTGACCCTTTAGTAGTAAGAGACATTGCTTTGCTTGAGCCATCACACCTTAAGTTAGAACATACTTCCCCTCTAAAGAGCATTATGGAATCTAACCCTTTACTAGTAGGAAACATTGCCTTATTTGACCTATCACACATGTGCTCTAGCCCCCAATTCTTTAGCAACTTAACATCAATGCCATAACCCATAACTTAACTTCTACCTAGCCTTCCTTGTCTTGTTACCATGAACATTGACTCTATTTTTGCCTTACCTCCTTGATGTGCTTGACTCATGCCAATCTTTGTGCCAAGCATTGGTGAAAGATGGCACCAATTGGTAGGGTGAACTAATTTTTTTTGCTTTTGCTTCTCAAACTCTAAGCTAACCAAATAGTATATTAAGTCTAAGAAGAACAAAATCAACAATTAGGGAAAGGAAATGAGTAAAGTGTTGTCCAAATGTTTTGAGCTAAAAAGGGAAAATAGAGATTGTTGAAAGAAAATGCAATTCTAAGGGTTGAATATAATATAAACTAGTGTTATGTAGTTGTATACTATTCACTTATGTTCCTTTGATTAACATTGTGTTGAGTTTTTTTAATTTTGGTGAAAAGGTGACATCATGTTTTTGCTGTAGTGTTTCCATTACTGTAAGGTTATCAATTGTATGACACATTTGTTATCTACTTTTACAATTGTAAATGTTAACTTAATTGGTTCAAATGTGGATAATGGTTGTTGATCACAAGTGAATTGAACTATTGATTATTTTAACCATTAGAACTTCAAGGAGGTTTTAACTTTTGGCACAAACAACCACAGTGGTCAATATAGAGCATAGGCTATGATAATGGATATTTTATATTAAGTTCCAACTACTATTACATTATTAAAAGAAAAAATTCCACTCTTTATCATATAAGAAAAGAGGTTCTAATATAGGAATTCATGATTTATAACCTTTTTTTTGTTATATTTTTTTTTACTTTTTAGTTGGATAATGAAAATTAGGATGGGAAAGTATCATTTTGGCTTTCCTTTTATGGGTATTAGGAAGGGAGAAGGTCTTTAAATAATTGAACTATTAAGCCAAAAAAAAAAAAAAAAAATTATTAGATAACAAGCCACAAAATAAGTGTTATAATAGGTAATAGATCCTTTGTTGGCATAGTCTAACATTATAAATATTGAATTCATAAACACCCTCTGAAATCATAGCTTAATGTCTATTTAATGGCTACACTATCACAAAATAAAGCAAGTGTATGCTATGTCTAATACATCATAATTCCTAATTATTTCAAAGATACAATCCTTAATTGTTGCAAAAATATTAACTAATTGCTAACTTAACATCACATTTTAGTTAAGGTTTCTAAATAATTGTTACCTAGTGCTTTCATTATGCATATTTGTGTGTTACATAATATCTAATCTAACTAAAGGGGTTATTTTTTTGTCCATGAGTTTGTACAACAATTGCTAGGACTTAGTTGGCACTAAACACTAATGTTTTGGGATGATATAAAGACATTTGAAATTGTAGTACAAAGCTGTTAATCAAGGGTTTAGAATAAGCAATTAATTCTTAATCAAGCTAAAAGAGATCTATTATTAGCATATGTACTCTTAATTTGTTGTTCAAGTATAGTAGCATTATAAAAATGTTGTTCATGCTCTTTTGTAATGTTAGTATCTTTAGTACACTATTGTTCATGACAAGCTATTTGACTTAACTGATGACCTTGGTATTCACCAATTATCTTATAAATAGAAGATTATGTCACAATTCCATCAATAAGGCAATTTGCACCCTCAACTTCATTTTGCACACATCCAACACTTTTCCACACATTCTTAGTTCCACAATCAAGCTCTTCTAGCTCAACACCACTTACATGTGAAATATCCTTAACAATGGCAAATACAGGTTCATCAACCTCATGTAAAACATTAATATCAACAACATGCTCTCATGTGAACCATCTAATTCAACATATCAAACATTGCTTGTCACTTGTCCTACTGAGATACTTCATAAACTTATATGATTAGTTTAGGAACTTATGCATATAGTCAACTACATATAGTCAAGTATGTTATTGTATCCATGAAATTTTATTATTGCATCTAAGCTAAGCATTAATAAGGTATCTTTTATGTTGGCTTTAATGACCTTGACTTCTTCCCATTCATATGTAATCTTAGGTTGCAACATCATGGTCCCATTAAGATGAAACTTTATAGTAATCAATATCCACTATAAGTAAATATATTAAGGGATAATAAACAATTAACAAGTTACATCATGGTCCTAAAAAGTTGCATACATGGAAAACAAGTTACATTTAATTAATAAACAATTAGGAAGTGACAAAGCTATAGCCTAGCCTAGTTCATTATAAATAGAAATTATTTATTCCATAATCCTATTCCACTATCAAAATTAATTAGTCAATTTCCTTTAAACATAAATGATTTTTTATCCCTTTTAACAAAATCTTAGATAAAATGATTGTGTAAGGAAACAAATCTTGAATTGCAAAGAATATGAAAGCAATAAACTAATAAAATCGAGAAAGGGAATAGAATAAAAAAATAAAAAATTAGAAAAAGAAAATTATAATAACAATTAATATGGCTTGGGTCATTACAAATTAACCAATAATCGGTATTTTTAAAACAAAAATCCTAACCTAGTTAAGCTTAATCCCATTAACCCATTACTCAAAAGGCTTCAAAAAAGTGTGGGTTATCACTGTCTTTGAAATGGTCTTAAGAAAATAATTAGCAATTATTGCTTTTTTTGCTCCCTTAAAACAATTGTCTCTCTTACTTTTTTTTTCTTTCAATCACTCACTATCTTACTCAAGAATTTTTCTCTCATAAATGTTTCTCTTTTATTGTCAAGAATGACTATTTATTTTTATTTTTCACAAAATATTTTCCTATAGAGAGAAACTAACTAGGGTCTTTTTTTTTTATTTTATTTATTTATTTATTTATATTATAATTATAATTTTACATTTACTTAATTAGGTTTATCTTTTATGTTTAATCAAATTTCCTTTTCAAAATTTCATGTTTTAATGTTTTTTTGATTTTTTTTTCATCAAAGTATTCAATATAATAGGTTAATGGGTTATTACCATTTAGATTTCAAGTAGATTTGGGTTTAGGCATGGCCCAATTGAGATGTGGTGCTTTGATATTGATGTCTTTATTACACCTCAGCTTCATTCTCCTATTAGTGTGCCTTATTAGCAACATAAATGTTTTCTTTTAATTTGGTTTAGCGATTAGCTCAAATTGTTATAAAAAAATACTTAGTTTATTGAATTGTTGCTTTTGAAAGGTTAGATTAGATTTAAGATATCATTCAAAATTAAAAATAAAATTATATAATAACCCCTTTTCATTTCACATAAGAAAACATCAAGACAATCTAACCATAAGAAGACCCAAAGAAAATCTTAGCCCTAACTCATTTTTCACTATAAGGTCTAGGGAGAAGAAGGGCATTTTTGTGTTGAATTCAAGAGCTTATGGTCTAATTTGAAGCCTTAAAGGCATTATCTAACATTGGACAAGGCATTAAAAGCAAAGAAGACCATGGACTCCTATTTATTCTTTTTTTTTTATTGATTTTTATGATGTTTTTAATTTTTATATTCCTTGATAGTTTTTGGAAATATAATTAAGGGAAGGAGTGGGTTATATTTTTTTGAAAGTAGATTTTTAAAAAAAAAAAAGTTATTATCTTTCTTCTTCTAGTCTTTAAAGAAAAAGAGAGAAGAAAAAAATGGCCTAGGGTTTGGATCTACTTTAATGAATAAAGGAGGCATTAATCTCCATTTTTTTTTGTTTTAAAAAAATCTTAGCTTTTATTGATTTGTTACTTTTAGTTTTCTTAAAGAAATTCTTGATTTCACTCTTTTTTGGAGTCTTATTGTTTGGACCCAAAAAATGAAAGAAAAGATTTGAAAGAATAAATTCTTCTTGGCTTTGATAAGAGTTTGAAAAAATATGCCATTGTTACTAGAGATTTTTGTTCATTTGTATATAGGCTTGACCTATACAAAGAATGGTACTGGTAATGTGGTGCTTGGTGAGAAATTTCGTGTTTGATTTTTGTGGGGAGTGTGTTTAGATTGAGTCACGTTTGCATGTTTGAGAAGGCTTAAAGTATTAATTCCAACTCAAGTTCATGGGTTACAAGTTTGGATAAGAGTGTGCAGAAGGGAGTTAACTAGTTAACTAGTTTAAATTAATAGGGTTTGATTAAGTCAATCTTTTATTTCATTTATTTTTTTTTTGTGAATTTTTTGACCTTTTTACTCTTTTTTTTTTGTTTTATTAATTTTCTTTTTTTTTTTGAATGTTTTACATGTACTTGAATGATTTCAACAAGGAGGAAAAGGAAGGAAAGAGGAGGTGGTAGCTAATGGTAGTAGCCACTTGTTGTCAATGATGGCTTTGGTGACTAGTTTATGGGAAAAATTGGATACAAAGTAAATACAAAGGGATGTAACTAGTAAGAAATTTTTGGTATCAAAATTTAATAATTTTAAGATGATTGATGGTAGGCTAGTAGTAGAATAATATGTTGAAATTTAAAGGATTCTAAATCATCTTTCATAATACAAAATGTTTATAGGTGAAATTGTAATTATGAATTCCAGTATTGATAAATTGCCACTTTTTTAAAATATTTTTAAAAGAAGCCTAAAATATAGGAAAAAGAACATATCCTTTGAAATTCATGCTAACCATCTTCATGTAGTTAAAGAGTTTTGCATACAAGATGGAAACAATAAGCATGACTCTAATGTTTAAAAGTTGCTTGTGATTGAGGAAACACAATTAAGTGAGTCCACTAACACGAGAAAGAATTAATCTAAAAATAACAATAGAAAAAAAACAGAAAATATAAAAGGGGCAAATATCATCTTTGTCACAAAAAGGGGCATAACAAATATGAGTGTCATCTTTAGAAGAAAAAAAAAAAGAAGAAGGAAAAGAAACAATTCCCCTTTAAAGTAACAAATGCCAAATGATTCCTATGATTAGAAAAATCAATTCATTTGAGGATGATGTTACTTGATTGATTGATTCTAATGTTGCCCAACATGTTTGTGAGAACAAAAGTTACTTTAAAGCTATGAAACCAATAAAGGATGGCATTATTATGTACATACGAAATTCCACTATAGTTTTTGTCATATGAATTAGGGAGGTAAAAATGCAGTTCACTTCTAAAAGAGTCATCAATTTTACTAATATATTTTATGTTCTAGAAGGTAAGAAAAATATGATTTTAGGTAATCTTTCAAACAAACTTAAATTTAAACTTATATTTCAGACCGACAACTTTATCTTCCAAATGAAGTGTGTTTATGGGAAATAGTTATTTTTGTAATGGCATGTTCAAACTTCTTGTTGTTGCTAATAATAATGTTAATGTTTATGCATATATTGCTAAGCATTCTTTTGTATGGCATAATAGGTTAAGACATATAAACTTTAGAAGATTGTATTATATGGTTAAATTGAACTTGTTGCTATACTTTGATAAATCTAAAAACAAATGCATAACTTGTAAGCTAACAAAATTAATTAGAATTTTAATTCCATGCAGTTAAAGATTTTTAAACATGTTAGCATTAATTTATAATGATGTGTGTGTGATTTGTTTGCAAAACACACTAATACTAGGAGGAAGGACATATTTGTGATAGTTATTGATAAATACTTAAACTATTGCAATGATTAATTGATGCATACTAAAAATAAATCTCATGAAAGATTTAGTTTGTACAAAGCTAAAATTGAATTGCAAAATGAATTTTTCATCAAATACTTGCTATTTAAGAAAGGAGCAAAATACTATGATACTTGCATGTCAATAGAAATGATCAATGTCATGTAATCAAATTCTAGCTTGAGTGAGGGATTTTGAGGTGAGGCATAACTTACAACATTCCACATTTTAAATATAGATCCAACCAAAAGTAACAAAAAAAACCCTGTATGAGTTCTTGAATAAAAGAAAGCCTAACCTTGTTATTTAAGAATTTGGTTTTGTAAAGCAATTTTTAGATTTCCTTAATGAAAATTGAAAAGGTTGGTTCAAAGGGGAGTTGAGTCCATCTTTTTATGATATGTTCACAATAATAAGACTTATCAATTAATAGTCATAGAACTTAACATCTTAATATCTATTAAAATAATCATTAAATTGATAAATGCTATTTTTTATGAAAATAAATTCATCTTAGTTTCTAACATTCCAAAATAGAAACAAGTTCTTGATAATGAATATGATGCTTTAGCAAATAAAGAAAAAACTAATGAGCAAAAGAGTAAGGGAAGTAAAGACTTTTGGTTATGATTTCTTTGTGTTCGTAGTTAAAGGGACAAAGGAATTAACATGGAATCAAATTCCATATTACTTAGTGAAGATGATCTTAAGACATTTGATGAAGCAATGAAATTGCAAAGACTCTCAGTACCTAGACACTTTGAATCAATCCTTTCTATATATGTATCTTTCTATGTTGGCTACAAGGGATGGGTTTTCTCCTATTTTCTATGGTATTTATGCTGTAGTCTTTGCTTGTCCATCCCATCTCAACCTAAGTTGGCTATACTTGGATGTAGCCAGTCATGTTTCTAACAATTAACATAGATCTCATGAGATCCACCATCACTATGAACTAACCCCCACCCTTTTCCTTCATTATTAGGGAGAGTGAGCAACCTATATTAGCAGTGGACCTTGAGTAAATTTTCTTAGATCATGTAAAATGTCCATCAAGCAATCCAATCCAATTACCTCCTCAAAGTGCCTTCTCAACCTTACTTTCCCTCCTTCAAAATAATTCTCTTTACCAAATGCCCTTCCTTAGGTTAGGGCAAGACAATAATAAGTAGCTTGCTCCACTCCCTTGAGTAGGACGTTGGTTGAGATAAAGCTAAGAGATAACCTAGACTTTCCATGCATCTTCCCTTCTTTCCAAAGAGAAAAGGAAAAAAAAGAAAAAATATAATTGTCATAAGACCTTATTCTTTTTTACTTAATGCCATTTTTCTTCAGTTTTCTTTACATTTAATTTAATTACAAAAAGGGCTTTGGAAGATTAATTTCAAATCCTTTAGGATTTGACCATTTAACTTCTTGAATAGGTTAAGGAAGAAAACATAGTAGAGCCTATAATCATGCATATTAGAATCTCATACAAGGATTGTATGCTATATATACAATATATATTAGAATTGTGATGCTAATGCATGGGATAACTATAATTAACTAAAATCCACAATTCAAATATTAAGTACATGATAAGAACATGGTAAGTTGTCTTGAAAGAAGGATTTCAAATTTGTGCAGATATCAAACTTCAAAGACAAGTCAAAAGGGAGCAAAAATGAAAACACCCATTACCAAATCCAAATACCCATATTATAAAAAATCCAAACCTAGACAATTCAAACAAACTTCTGAGCCTGAGTCAAAAAATAAACCCAAGAAATTTAAACCAACAAAAGCCTAAATGACCAAGTATAACTATCATAGATGTGGCAAACTAGGTCATTTAGCCTATTACTACAAACCAAACACAAAACTCCAAACACTTGATCCAGTAGAAAATGTCTAAGCCTAACTCCAAGAAACTTTAGAAGATAACACCCCAAAACTATCTTTCAAGAATGAAGCTAGACTCCAAATTGATGAACTTAGAACTTTATCTTCTGAAACAGAAATTGTATCTAAAGAAAAAAAGGTTTGTGTCCTAACCCATCTTTTATTTTATATTTATAAATTCTCTTTTTATCTAAACTTTCCTTGAATGTAACTTAAAGATTCTCTCATAATTATGTATTATATAATTAAGGAATTGAGATGGGATATCTATTTGTAACCATGGAGATCCAAATGAAGGTGTCAAGGTAGATAACTCAAAAGGATATTATATTATATTAAATCTCTAATGCAAGTCCTATGGATCCCATCTAATCTTAGTATATCCATCTTGAGATATCAATAGGAGTAGGATAGGAGGGTTTGGCATATCACTGCCATTAGCACATCTTTATTTGTAAGTCAGATTTTTCCAATTTAAGGACTTATGTCTACTAGGCCCCAATCCCTTCTCTTCATTGACTCTCGGTACCTAGACACTTTAAATGAATCCTCTCTTTATATGTATCTTTCTATGTTAGCTAAAAGAGTAGGTTTTCTCCTATTTTCTATTGTAGTTATGCTACAGTCTTGGCTTGTCCATTTCATCTCATCTTAATTTGGCTATACTTGTATATAGCCAACAATGTTTCTGACATATGACTTAGATCTCATGAGACCCAGCCACTATCACTAGGGAAAAATCCCCACCATTTTCCTTTGCTACTAATAACAGTAAGCAACCTCTACTAGCAAAGGACCTTGAGTAAAATTTCTTATGAAATGTAAAACGTCCATCAAGCAATCTAGTCTAGTTTCCTCTTCGAAGTGGCTTGCCAACTCTACTTTCCCTCCTTTAAAATAATGCTCTTCACCAAATGCTCTTCCTTGAGATGGAGCAACATAACAATGAGTAGTTTGCCCCACTCCCTTAAGAGTAGGATGTTGTCTAGACAATCTTGGAGACAATCCATTTAAAACACTAATCAATTCTAACCTAATAGAGTACAAAAACCCTAAATGCCCAAAATTGTCTAGGAAGAAAAATAGATCAAAATGAATTGTACACTATTAGGTCAAAGAATTGAATTTGATTAAGAGAATCAAAAATAAATTTATCCCTTCATTTTAATAAAAAGATTAGGTAGTGATCAAGAACCACTGCCTTGTTCAAAAAATAGGTAGCAACTTAAGAGTACTACCTTAACCCTTTTGATTTTTTTTAACACAAAGATTAGGCAGTGATTTTAAATGTCTACCTTTTTCCATTTCAAGAAAAAAATTAGGTAGTGGTTCAAGACTATTACCTTATTCCATTTTTAGAAAAAAAAAAATAGGCAACGATCTAGAACTGTTGCCTTATACCTTTAATTTAAAACAGAATAGGCATTTGTTTAAAATTGTTGCCTTAGCCTTTTATCTTCAAAAGGAATAGGTAGTGATTTAGAACTATTGCCTTAGCCCTTCAATTTTTTTTTTTGAAAAAAAAGATTAGGTAGTGGTTTTAGATCATTGCCTTATTCCTTTTTAGAAAAAAAAAAAAAAAGGGTAATGGTTTAAGACCACTATCTTAGCTCCTTATTTTCATAAGGAATAGGTAGAACCATTGTCTTAGCCCTTTATTTTTCTTTTTAAAAGGTTAGGTAGTGGTTCCAAACCACTACATTATTGATTTTTCAAAAAAACAAAAAAAGGTAGTAGTTCCAAACAGTTGCCTTATCCTTTTATTTTTAAGAGGAATATATAGCAGTTTAGAACTATTACCTTAGCCACTTGTATTTTAAAAAAAAAAATTAGGCAATGGTTTCAAATCACTGCCTTAATCCTTTTTCAAAAAAAAAAAAAAAGTAGCAGCTTAAGATTGTTGTCTTATCTTTTTATTTTTTTAATCAAAAGATAAGTTAGCAACTGCCTTATTGCTTTTTTCATTTTTTTAAAAAAAAAAAAAGGCAATGGCTTAAGACTATGCCACATTTATAAGTATTTCCTTTACTTAAGATAACACTGTGGTTTTAAATTGCTACCATATAATTGTTACCTAAATTCATCTATTGCCATAATATATTTATGTAGCAGTTATTAATGTTGTATTAAGGACATGAATGATATAACTCCTAAGTCAATCATGCATAGTGATATTCCCTTACTTTTAAGAGCACTTCCTTATGATTCTTGGCCAATAATGTCTCCATGTCTTCTTGTGCTTAAGGAGTGTTTACCACCATATTGTGGCTTAGCCAAGACATTAGAGAAATCACCTATGTTCCCCTTCTTTCATGCTAAACAAGCTACTCATTTGTGTTGGCTTGGACTTCATCTTGGATACCTAATTAGCCCACTAACAACATATTCTCATGATTTTATGGAGTACTCACCACATTATCCCTATTTTTGTGGTCTTTGATTCACATACTAACTTTCTCTACACACCAAGCCTTTACCTTGTTAGCTATCTTGGAATTAAATCACATATAGTTAGCCTATACTCTAATTGTGCACTAATATTTCATTGATGCTTAAGCTAGTTCTTAGCTTACTTATAAGCCAACTCACAATTAAACCACACATTGTTAGTTTGAATCTCAACCTAAGTGCTAACATAATTAGATAACTTTTGTGTGAGAGATGCATTACCCCATTTAAAAGTATTAAAAATTTTGATCCTTTAGCTGTAAGAGACATTGTCTTGCTTGAGCCATCACACCATATGTTAGAACATACTTCCCCTCTAAAGAGCATTAAGGAATCTGACCCTTTACTAGTAGGAAATATTGCCTTATTTGACCTAGCACACATGTGCTTTAGCCCCTAACTCTTTAATAGCTTAACATCAATGCCATAACCCATAACTTAACTTCTACCTAGCCTTCCTTGTCATGTTACCATGAACATTGACTCTATTTTCACCTTGCCTCCTTGATGCGCTTGACCCATGCCAATCTTTGTGCCAAGCATTGGTGAAAGATGGCACCAATTGGTAAGGTGAACTAACTTTTTTGCTTTTGCTTCTCAAACTCTAAGCTAACTAAATAGTATATTAAGTCTAAGAAGAATAAAAAATCAACAATTAAGGCAAGGAAATGATTAAAGTGTTATCTAAATGTTTTGAGCTAAGAAGGGAAAATAGAGATTGTTGAAAGAAAATGCAATTCTAAGGGTTGAATATAATATAAACTAATGTTATGTAGTTGTATACTATTCACTTATGTTCCTTCGATTAACATTGTGTTGAGTTTTAATTTTGGTGAAAGGGTGACATCATGATTTTGCTATAGTGTTTCCATTACTGTAAGGTTATCAATTGTATGACACATTTGTTATCCACTTTTATAATTGCAAATGTTAACTCAATTGGTTCAAATGTGGAGAATGGCTATTTGTTGATCATAAGTGAATTAAACAATTGATTATTTTAACTGTTAGAACTTTAAGGAGGTTTTAACTTTTGGCACAAATGACCACAGTGGTCAATATAGAGGAAAGGCTATGATAATGGATATTTTAGATTAAGTTCCAACTATTACATTATTAAAAGGAAAAATTCCACTCTTTATCATATAAGAAAAAAAGGTTTTAATATAGGAATTCATGATTTATAACTTTTTTTTTGTGTTATTTTTTATTTTTTTGTTGGATAATGAAAATTAGGATGAGAAAGTATCATTTTGACTATCCTTTTATGGGTATTGGGAAGGGAGAAGGTCTTTAAATAATTGAACTATTAAGCCAAACCACAAAAAAGAAAAAAATTATTAGATAACAAGCCATAAAATAAGTGTTATAATAGGTAATAGATCCTTCATTGGCATAGTCTAACATTATAAATATTGAATTCATAAACACCCTCTGAAATCACAACTTAATGTCTGTTTAATGGTTACACCATCACAAAATAAAGCAAGAGTATGTTATGTCTAATACATCATAATTCCTAATAATTTCAAAGATACAATCCTTAATTGATTCAAAAGTACAATCCTTAAATTTTGCAAAAGTATTAACTAATTGTTAACTTAACATCACTTTTAGTTAAGGTTTCTAGATAATTGTTACCTAGTGCTTTCAGTATGCATATTAATGTGTTACATAGTATCTAATCTAACTAAAGGGGCTATTTTTTGTCCATGAGTTTGTACAATAATTGCTAGGACTTAGTTGGCACTAAACACTAATGTTTTTGGATGATATAAAGACATCTAAAATTGTAATACAAAGTTGTTAATCAAGGGTTTAAAACAAGCAATTAACTCTTAATCAAGCTAAAAGAGACCTATTATTGGCATATGTACTTTTAATGTGTTGTTCAAGTACAGTAGCTTTATAAAAATGATGTTCATGCTCTTTTGTAATGCCAATTGTTACTAAAGATTTTTGTTGATTCGTATATAGGCTTGACCTACACAAAGAATGGTACTGGCAATGTGGTGCTTAGGGAGAAATTTCGTGTTTGATTTTTGTGGGGAATGTGTTTAGTTTGAGTCATGTTCGCATGTTTGAGAAGGCTTAAAGTATTAATTCCAACTCAATTTCATGGGTTACAAGTTGGGATAAGAGTGCGTGGAAGGGAGTTAACTAGTTTAAATTAATATGGTTTGATTAAGTCAATCTTTTATTTATTTTTCTTTTGTGAATTTTTTGACCTTTTTACTCTTTTATGTTTTATTAATTTTTTTTAATGTTTTACATGTACTTAAGTGATTTGAAAGAGGAGGAAAAAGAAGGAAAGAGGAGGTGGTAACTAATGGTAGTAGCCACTTGTTGTCAATGATGGCTTTGGTGACTAGTTTATGGGAAACATTGGATACAAAGTAAATACAAAAGGATGTAACTAGTAAGAAATTTTTGGTATCAAAATTTAATAATTTTAAGATGATTGATGGTAGGCTAGTAGTAGAACAATTTGTTGAAATTTAAGGATTCTAAATCATCTTTCATAATACAAAATGTTTATAGGTGAAATTGTAATTGTGAATTCCAACAATGATAAATTGCCACTTTTTTGAAATATTTTCAAGAGAAGCCTAAAATATAAGAAAAAGAATATATCCCTTAAAATTCTTGCTAACCATCTTCATGTAGTTAAAGAGTTTTGCATACAAGATGGAAACAATAAGCATGACTCTTATGTTTTTGTCACAATGTTTTGCATACAAGTTGTGTGTGATTGAGAAAACACAATTACATGAGTCCATTAACAAGAGAAAGAATTAATCTAATAATAACAATAAAAAAAGGCAAATATAAAAAGGGCAAAAGTCATTTTTGTCACAAAAAGGGGCACAACATTTATGAATGTCATCTTTAGAAGAAAAAAAAAAAAGAGGAAAAGAAATAGTTTCCCTTTAGAGTAATAAATGAAAAAATGATTTCTATAATCAGAAAGATCAATTCATTTGATGATGATGTTACTTAATTGATTGATTCTAATGTTGCCCAACATTTTTGTGAGAAAAAAAAGTTACTTTAAAGCTATGAAACCAATAAAGGGTAGTATTATTATGTACATGTGAAATTCCACTAAAGTTTTTGTCATACAAATTAGGGAGGTAAAAATACAATTCACTTTTAAAAGAGATATCAATTTTACTACTATATTTTATGTTGTAGAAGTTAAGAAAAAGTATGATATTATATGGTCTTTTAAACAAACTTAGATTCAAACTTGTATTTAAAACTGACAACTTTATTCTTCCAAATGAAGTTTGTTTATGGGAAATTGTTATTTTTGTAGTGCCATGTTCAAACTTCTTGTTGTTGCTAATAATAATGTCAATGTTTATGCTTATATTGCCAAGCATTTTTTTGCATGGCATAATAGGTTAAGACATATAAACTTTAGAAGATTGCATCATATGGTTATATTGAACTTATTGCCATACTTTGATAAATCTAAAATCAAATGCATAACTTGTAAGCTAACAAAATTAATTAGAATTTTATTTCCAAGTAGTTGAAAATCTTTAAACATGTTAACATTAATTTATAATGATGTGTGTGATTTGTTTGCACAACACACCAATACTAGGAGGAAGGACATATTTGTGATAGTCATTGATAAACACTCAAACTATTGCTATGTTTAATTTATGCATACTAAAAATAAATCTCAAGAAAGATTTAGTTTGTACAAAACTAAAATTGAATTGCAAAATATTATGATACTTGCATGTCAACAGAAATGATCAATGTCATGTAATCAAATTCTAGCTTGAGTGAGGGATTTTAGGGTGAGGCATAATTTACAACATTCCATATTTTAAATATAGATCCAACCAAAAGTAACAAAACAACCCCATATAAGTTCTTGAATAAAAGAAAGCCTAACCTTGTTGTTTATGAATTTGGTTTTGTAAAGCAATTGTTAAGTTTCCCTAATGAAAATTGAAAAAGTTAGTTCAAAGGGGAGTTGAGTCCATCCTTTTAGGATATGTTCACATCAATAAAACTTATCAATTAATTGTCATAGAGCATAACATCTTAATATCTATTAAAATAATCATTAAATTGATAAATGCTATATTTTTTATAAAAATAAATTCATCTTAGTTTCTAACATTCCAAAATAGAAACAAGTTCTTGATAATGAATATAATGCTTTAGCAAATAAAAATAAAATTGATGAGGACCAAAAGAGTAAGGGAAGTAAAGACTTTTGGTTATGATTTCTTTGTGTTCGTAGTTGAAGGTACAAAGGAATTAGCATGGAATCAAATTCCATATTACTTAGTGAAGATGATCTTAAGACATTTGATGAAGCAATGAAATTGCAAAGACTCTCAGTACTTAGACACTTTGAATAAATCCTTTTTTATATATGTATCTTTCTATGTTGGCTACAAGGGGTGGGTTTTCTCCAATTTTCTATGGTATTTATGCTGTAGTCTTTGCTTGTCTATCCCATCTTAACCTAAGTTGGCTATACTTAGATATAGCTAGTCACGTTTCTGACAATTAACATAGATCTCATGAGATCCACCATCACTATGAACTAACCCCTACCCTTTTCCTTCGTTATTAGGGAGAGTGAGCAACCTCTATTAGCAATGGGACCTCATGTAAAATGTCCATCAAGCAATCCAATCCAGTTACCTCCTCAAAGTGCCTTATCAACCTTGCTTTCCCTCCTTCAAAACAATGCTCTTTACCAAATGCCCTTCCTTGGGTTAGGGCAACACAACAATAAGTAGTTTGCTCCACTCCCTCAAGAGTAAGATGTTGGCTGAGATAAAGCTGAGAGCTAACCTAGACATTCCATTCATCTTCCCTTCTTTCTAAAGAGGAAAGTAAAAAAAAAGAGAAAAAATAAAATTGTTGTAAGACCATATTCTTTTCTACTTGATGTTATTTTTTTCAGTTTTCTTTACATTTAATTTAAACACAAAATGGGCTTTGGAAGATTAATTTCAAATCCCTTAGGATTTAACCATTTAACTTCCTGAATAGCTTGAGGAAGATAACATAGTAGAACCTATAATCATGCATATTAGAATATCATAAAAGCTTGTATGATATATATGCACTATATATTACAATTGTGATGCTAATGCATGGGATAACTATAATTAACTAAAATCCACAACTCAAATATTAAGTACATGATAAGAACATGATGAGTTGGCTTTTATTATTATAGAATAAAACTAGATTTTTGTTTAAAGAAGGTTTGTTAGGTTAGCCAAAAATCTCCTTAACTTAAATATGTTTGATATTATAATTAATGGCCCTAATTAACTATATTTGTGTGATTTTGATGAGTTATCTCATGATCACATAAATTTAGAGACAATGGTTGGGTACATCATATGTGATTTGTTTAGACAAAAAGTTATCATTTAATTGATATAAGAGTCACATGTGATGTAATTAATAAGTTATGTTATCTACCTAATTATTTTTTTATTTGATTGTTAGATTATCTCAAGGAGAAATAAATTAAATGGGATCTGGACCCACTAGAAAATTTTAGAGCAAGATCTTTCAAGTTAACATAGAGATTTATTGATTTAAATAAAAAAATGGGAGTAAATAAAATAAGGATTAAAGACTTGATCTAATTTTGGTATGTATGCATGAAATTAATACTCACTCTACTTTTATTTATATTGGTTGCTAGATTAAAATGAGTAATAATTTGTCCATATATATAAAGCATAGTTGAAGTGAACAAACTCATTAGACCAAATGTTTTAGACTAGTATAAAATCTTGAGAATTATTCTCAAGTAAGGAAAGAAGTTCTACATCCCTGATGAGGATCTTCCTACTTTTGGTGATGAGGAATAAGTGGAGGCATATATTTAGCATAAGGATGATGATGATTATGCTACATTTGTGATGTTAGCTAGTTTGTCTCTTAAACTTCAAAGGTAACATGAGAATATCATGAATGCCTACACAATAAAGTTTACATCTCAAAACTTTGTTTAATATAGAAATTAGGACAAAGAGATATGAGATCTTAAAGGAATTGTTCTAATGTAAGATGGTAAAAGGATCTTCAATGAATGCTAATATTATGAAGATTAGCTACATTGAGAAATTGGGCTAATTAGGTTTTATCATAAGTTCAAAGTTAAGTGTTGACCTGATCCTATAGTCTCTACCTTAGGTTTGTTCAAAGTTTATTGTGAACTTCTGAATGAACAAGTTGGAAGTTACATTAGTTGAATTGTTGAATATGCTTAAAACTACAAAGCAAACTCTAATGAAAGAGAAGACTCCTTTCCTTCATGTGGATTCTTCCAATATGAAGAGCAAGGCCTAAGAAGAAAAAAAAAAAAAAAAAAAAAAAAGGGAAAGGCTTAAGAAACCAAGGCATTTGAATCAAGTAGTGATGTGAAAAGGACAAGAGCAAGAGCACTTGCCATCATTATGGTAAAGAAGGCCACAAAAAAAGGAATTGCAAGATTTATCTTGCTAGACTAAAGGTGAAGAAGCTTAGTGAAGCCTTTGGGATCAGGTATGTTTATGATTGAGATAAATCTTTCTACTTTTGTT
This sequence comes from Rhizophora mangle, assembly GCA_037832345.1. Taxonomy (NCBI): domain Eukaryota; kingdom Viridiplantae; phylum Streptophyta; class Magnoliopsida; order Malpighiales; family Rhizophoraceae; genus Rhizophora; species Rhizophora mangle. The sequence goes on from JBAPLJ010001337.1 coordinate 63,511, forward strand.
TTTATTACTTGGATATGGTTCTTAAATTTGTAGAAATATGTAGGAAATCATCAAAAGTAGATAGTTGTTAAGAAATATGAGGTAGACCTATGATTTGCAAATGAAGCAAGAGTTGTTGCATTAGCCATTGAAACTTATAGTTTACCTTTTCCTTCTAGACTAGTAATAGAGCTAAAGAATTGTTATATGTCCCTATGATTCTTGAAAACATCATCTCCATTTCTAGTCTAACTTTAAATGAATTTAATTTTACATTTAACGATAAAGGTTATTCTTTTGAGAAAAATTATGCTTATTATAGATCTAATATTTTTATGAATTTTTTTTAATAAGATTGATTAAGGAAGGTTAAGCTATATAATAATTGTTACTTGGGTCTATTTGATTATGTGTCACATAAAATATATGAATCTTGTTTATTGGATAAGATAATTGAGACTTCTTTAGAAATGAAAAGAGAATGTGTTAATAAGTTATTAAGATTTATACATATAGATTTATGTGGTCCTAGGCAACACATGCAAGAGATGGTTTGTCTTATTTCATTACATTCACAAATAATCAGTCAAGTATGGTTATGTGTATTTAATGAATACAAATTTGAATATTTTGAAGAATTCAAAGAATCAAGAAATGAAGTAGAGAAACAAACTAGTAGAAGTATTAAAATCCTATGATTAGATTAAGGAGGTGAATACTTAAGCTAAGCATTTGGTGGTTACTTGAAAGAGAATCAATTTTTCTCTCAATGGATGTTTACTCAAGCACCACAACATAATCATGTTTCTAAAAGAGGAAATATAACCCTATTAAATATGGTTTGATCCTTGAAGTATCAACTTGACATTCCTTTATCTTTTTGGGTTTATGCCCTTGAGACTACTACTTACCTTCTTAATAGACTTTTGTCCAACACCCTTTAGACCTTACTTCACCCATATACATGATTTATTCCAACTTTCATTTCATGGTTCCCATATACATTCATACACCCATTTTCAAATGTAAAGACAAAAGGCAGAACCATCCACCCGCCATGTTATGAAGACCAACCTCCACACCACATTACGCATTTTGACAAACTAAAGTTAAATGGATACGAGAAATTTAATTTTAAAATGAATTAAATTACACTTTAAAATATAATAATAAAATAAAAATAATATAAAATTTTATAATAATAAATTTTTAATTGATATAAATAAATTTAATTTAAAATAAAAGTAAATTATTTTTTTATTATTTAATTATAATACTAAAATTTATTAAAAAAATATTTTTTTTTATATTTGATATATATATATATATATTAAAAAAATTATTATTTTTTAAAAAATAATTAAGTTTATTAACTTAAATCTTATTATACTTAATTTATTGTTATTTGCATAATATATTTTTTTATTAAAAAATATTATATTACTAATAAATTAATTAATTATTTAAATTAATTTTTTTATATTTATTTTTAATATTAATTAATTTAAATTTTAATATTTAAATTTAAAATATAAATTTTTATTTATTAAAAAAAATTAAATTAAAATTAATTTTAAAATATTAAATTATTAATATAAATTTATATAAATTATTTATTTATAATTTTAATTTAATTTAATTTTTATAATTTATATATTATAATAATAATAATATTTTTTAATATAATTTTTTTACTTATAATTTAATTAAAAAAATTATCACTAAATAATAATTATATATTTATAATTATTTAATAAATAATCATAACTAATAAATCTAACCAAACTCACATTAGTCATCCAAATTTGCACATCAATATCAAAAATACACCGCCAGTCTTCCTAATTCTAAGCAAAACCAAGATTAGTTTTGCTGTTGTGTTCTGTTGGGGAATATGTTTCATTCTTTGACAGAAAAAAAAAAAAAAAAATCTGTACAACACTGGAGATCTTTGATTATAGTGTTAATGGAGAGAGAAAAAAGGTCAACCGTCCCAGCGGTCTCTGCCATGCGAACTGTTTGGTTTGGGCTTGGTGATTAGGACGCACATCCTAATCCATCAGTGATCGAACATCACACCTTGTCAATTGGATTTGGATTGACTGACGCCGTCTTGCGTCATCCATTTACATGGGGCAGGAAATGGGACCCACATCTGATTATAATTTATATAATATATCAGCACAGCTCCAGCCATTTCTGATGAGTCAGTCAGTCCGTCAGTCCGTCCCCCTTGTCTGCTTCGAACACCACTCAGATCCTGAGTATTTCACGGGACCCCATTTTGATTGAGTCAAAGCAAAGTCCAAAGTCCATTGCACCGTGGCTATTAAATTGTGGTGCGAATCAAAAATTGGATACTAAAAGCGGCACATCAAATTCATACTCTGTTACACTCTTAATTTTGTTTCCGGCGATCAGAAATTAGAGAAGATTGGCCTATTATTTGGTTGACTTCTCAAAGTCCGGCAAGATTCTGCCATGGGAAGTGTTGTTGGCCGCCATGAAGGCTTCGAGGATTGCATGTGACTTGGGTTGGGACCTGGTTGAACAGCTCCCCGTTGGGTTGCTGGAGGTGAAATATTTTGAGCTACAATGGTCCCTCTTGATATGAGCCCAGGTGTCTGATAAACAAAGCCAGTGAATTTGAGCTTTACTTTAAAATTCTCCCAGGCGAGGAATCCACAATAATTGTGTAATAGAAGCTTACTTACCGGTGCAAACAAGACCCCTCTGTAAATCTTCCCATTAACAGTTGCAGTCATCAGGAGACATGAATCGAAGGCTCCTTCAACTTTCCCCCGGACTTCAGCACCAAGCTGAGGAGCGAGTGAAGCCATAATAATGAAAGGAATGAACAAAGAGAAGCAGAACCGAGAAGTCGCGAACACATAAACAGGACAGATTGAAAAAAATGTCTTGATACCACATATTCAAAGAATGGCTTGTGATAAAAAATAAATAAAAAAAATGTATATACCAGGCTTGGAGTAGACACTGCCTCCATTGGCTTACATTCCACTGCCGAGAGTGGTGTTCCTTGTCTTCCTACGTGAGCTACATGAGAATATTGGTCCCCATTTTGACCCTCTTCCTACAATTGGAGATCAAATGGAGCTCTGGGGACCACACATCCAGGTCCTTTGCGTTTGCTTGCAACCTCATTGAGTTGACAATTTCTTGGAATATGATTTAACTTCTTAAACAGATTAAGCCCTTGACAGACTTCAACAGAGCCAGCAGTACTCCTTACCGGTGTCTGTTCTCGATCTGATTGAGAAGGAGATGAATGTTGAGAGAGTGACAGTGAATGCTCTTCTTGTTCTGATTGTTGAACCTCCAAGGCCTTCGAATTCATAGTTCTTTTCCTCTTTGGATGTGGAGCATCTGAAAGGAAACATTCATGTTAATTGCTGCCCGAATATACATGTTATCATTTCTTGTGTAGTCTATTAAAGTTCATCTAATTGAAAGGCTGATACTCTTAATTAATATTTTTTAATATAAAATAATTATTCATTACTTGAAATAAGAAACTATCTCTTGATTACTTTATAATAGGATTTGACACTCCAAAATATTTGAAATGCATCAAATACCAAAACTCTTACTATTGTTGGCTTCACTTATCATAAGAGTCTCATGTTCATTTGTTGAAACTTGAGATTGTCACTTGACTCTTAGGCACATTTATTTTTTATGTAAGGAATCATATACAAAAAATAAGTATGTATTAAATTTCTATCTAAATCTATTGAATTCCATTAAACGAAGAAGTCATCCATCTTGATTAGATTTCCTTAGATTGACATTCATAGCATGAAACATGAGACAAAAACTTCATTCCTAACAAATAATGCTTCTCTTTTGTTTAAAGATGTCATTCACACAAGGGAATAATTAATTTAACTATAATGTCTACACTGATCATTTTTTTCATTACAAGATGCACATTAGTTTATTTTAGATAGTCCAAATATATTGAAGTCTATCAAATAGCAAAGCTTTTATTCTTGATTAGTCTTCTTTACTATGAGTGATTTGTTTATTGATTGAAAAATGAATCTATCTCTTCATTGCTTGCTATAGGGCTTCTTATTTAATTATTATGAATCTAATGAAGTCAATTGAACAAAGGATCTATTACTCTTGACTATCTTTCTTTGTCAAGAAAGAATGATTCATTACTTAAAACTTAAGACCATTACCTATTTCATTGGCAATAATATCCTCTCATTACAATAAATCATTCACAAAAAGATTTGAAATGATAGTGGGATATTTAAGGGTTTAGGGTTTATGAAGACTAGCCTCCTCACCACATTATGCATTTTGACAAACTAAACCCAAATGGGCATGAGAAATTTAATTTTAAAATGAATTAAATTACACTTAAAAATATAATAATAAAATAAAAATGATATAAAGTTTTATAATAATAAATTTTTAATTGATATAGATAAATTTAATTTAAGATAAAAATAAATTATTTTTTATTATTTAATTGTAATACTGAAATTTATTGAAAAATATTTTCTTATATTTTATATATATATATATATATATATATATATATATATATATATATATCAAAAAATTATAATTTTTTAAACGATAGTTGACTTCATTGACTTGGATCCTATTATACCTTGGCTTGCTGGTATTTGCATGATATATCTTTTTTATTAAAAAAATATTGTATTACCAATAGATTAGTTATTTGTTTAGATTGAATTTTTTTATATTCATTTTAGTATTAATAAATTTAAAATTTAATATTATAATTTAAATATAAATTTTTATTTATTAAAAAATTAATTACAATAAAAATTTAAATCAAAATCAATTAAAAAAAACACTAAATTATCAATAAAAATTTATATAAACTAATTATCTATAATTTTATTTCAATTTCACCATTACCAACACTTGGTTCACTACATGATTACATCAGTTTGAATTTAAACACACAGTTGACAGTTTGGATACAAATTCAAACTAATTTGAATTTTTTCCTAAAGCTTACAAAAAAAGTCACTAATACACTGCTTAACAAGTCAACCAAATCTTATTTGAAATTTAGACTCACAAAAACTTCTGAAGGAAGATGGGTTGACATTGCTTATATAGTAAGTGACTGTTATAACTAACCTTCAAAAAACAAAAGAGGGAAACTTGCATTCTAAAATTTTGAGTCTATTGTGTAATACTTTAGCACCATGTGAGCACCTCATAAGGCTTTAATTCTCCTCCTTGGTGCTGAAGGATTGCATGCCTAGACTACTTCTCAAGACTTCAAACCTCTACTTTGGCAAACATATAGAGAGAATATTAGCAAGTTGATGCTTAGATGGGCAATATTCAAGCTTAATTTCATTGCTTTCCTAAACTTCTCTATGTATTTTACTTTTGTTGTTGATTGAACAATGGTTACTTGTTTCTTCAAGTTCCAATAAAAGGCTCTAACACCAAAGGTAAAGACAAAACTAGATGTACTTTTCATGTCTTCCAAGGATCCATCCCAATCATTGTCTGTATATCTAGTAAGTTGCAACTAATTTATCCTTCTATATGTAATTCCCAATTTTATAGACCTTTGGATATATCTCAAGACTCTTTGGGAAACTTTGAAATGTCGTTCACCCTTTATTGGGAAATTTGATTTACAATAAAGCTACAAAAAAATTACAACCATCAAATTTTTAGCGTTTTTTTTTGTTGTAATATGCTAATCTTCATCTTTTTTCCTTTCTTCTCTTGTCATTGTTTGTAACAAGGTTGTAACCTTCTCCTTTAAATAGTGGCATTAGAGTCACTTTGATCTTACAAAACCCATGTTTTAATGTTTAAGAGAAAAGAAAAAAACCAAAGAGAAAACCTTCTTAATAGACCTAAAACACTTAAAAAAAAAAACCAAGTACACATCTATCAAGTTTATAAATTGTGTCAAGATGCTGGCATCGATCACCAATTCATAGTCACATATAATCTTTAAAAATATGGGGCAAGTGAGAGGAAAAATAAAATTATAATTGGGAATGACCAAGTGTCTATTTTTTGAAAAGAACATGCCAAAGAAGTTTTGGGTTGAGGTAGTCAACACTATTATTTACTTACTAGACAACTTTCCTACTAGAGCTTGAGGAGGAAGTAGAGCTCGATATGAGGCCTGGCATGGAAACAAGCCTTCACTCTAGCACTTAAGGGTCTTTAATTGCATATGTTACAATTTTGTTTCAAAGGTCAAAAGAGAAAAGTTGGATTCAGAGGTTGAAATATGAATATTACTTGTTACGGTTCAAATTCCAAGGTTAATAGGAACTACATTTTGAAGATATAGAAAGTATTTTTGAGTTAAAGTGTAAAATTTGATGAAAAAGCCAACTGGGATTAGGACAAAGCTCAAACAAATGGTGACGTCTAGGATTTCAACATCAACCAATCTCCTTTGTAACTTGATATTCATATAGATGAGAGGTGGTTAAGTTTGATGATGAGCTAGTAAGAGGAAACAAATCACTTGCTAAGATATATAAAAGGAGCAAAGCAACTTCATTGGAGCCTATCAATTTTGCAAAAGCCTCTAAATCTACTATATGGATAAATCTTATGAAGGCTAAAATTGAAATGCTTGAAAAGAACAACACCTAAAATTGATTTGAAACCTTAATCATACATAAGCAATTGATGTTAGTTGGTATTTAAATCTAAAATAAATGTTGATGGCACACTTAACAAACACAAAGCTAGACTAGTTATTAAGGGCTACCTATAAGAGATCAAAGTGGATTACTTAAAAACCTTAGTACTAGGTTATAGGCTTGAAAAAATCAAACTACTCTTGGCACTTATACCTCAAAAGGGATGGTTGGTTTTTAACTTAATGTGAAATCAGATTTCTTGAACCTTTTAAAAAAGGAAATATACATTAAGTAGCTAGAAGACTTTATGAAAGAAAGACATAAGGAGGAAGTGTATATACTCTAAAGAGTTTGACAGGGTCTAAAATAGGCTCTTAGGACTAGTATAATAGGGCTTGATGAGCATTTAGTGCAACAAGGGTTTGTAAGAAGCAATAGAGAAGCTATTTTGCATATAAAGATTGCTCTTACTAATCTATTAATTGTTGTAGTCTATGTGGATGACTTGTTGATCATTCAAAGTTATAGTAACTAGATCAATAAGTTTAAAGCTAATATTAAGTGGGTCTTTGAAATGACAGACCTAGGATTAATGTGTTACTTTCTTGGAATATAGTTTACTTAAACTCAAAAAGCAATTTTCATTAATCAAAGTAAGTATGAAAATGAGGTTTTAAGAAAGTTCAAAATGCTAAATTCTGAACAATCTTCACACCAATCATGTTAATTGAGAAATTCAATAAAGAAGATGGAGTTGAGAGAGCAAATGGGAGCCTATATAGAAGTGCAATTGGTTGTTTGTTATACTTAATAGCAAACATGCCTAATACCATGTTTACAACAAGTCTACCTTTTAGATTTATGAAAAAATCCCAATGAATTGCATTTTCAAGTTGCTCAAAGGGTGCTTACGTATGTAAAAGGCATAAATGATTTTAGGTTAAAATTCAACAAAAATGGGAAACTAGTATTGAAAGGCTACTTAGTCCATGACTAAAGTAGCTTTTATGATGACATAAAGAGTGCTACAAGTCACCTTATCTCTCTTGATTTAAGCCTTGATAACTTGGGGCTTAAAAAAGCAAGCAATAATGGCACAATTTACTATTAAGGTAGAATATATTGCAATTGCAAAAGCTATAAATTAGGCACTATGGCTAGGAAAAATGTTGGTTGATTTGAAGTGCATGCAAGATCTACCTACTAAAATTATGGTTGATAATAAGTCTATTATGATCATCTTGAAAATCCTTATATTCCTTGGGAGAGCAAAATACATCAAGATCAAATACCATTTTGTTAGAAAAGCTTTATAGTTGCATAAGGAAACATTTCTCTGTATTAGAGAGATGTCGAATTAGCACAACAATAAGATCAGTTTGATTAAATTTTTAAAATTCAAAATTATTCAGAAGTGGAACACCTAATTCAATTAAGTTATTGAATTAGGAGAAGTTTAATTCAAATATAATTTTAAAAATTATGTTTCCTATTATAAATAGTATTTGACTAAAATTAAAATGTCTTAATTGGATTAGGATTGAGGACTTGTATTTGATTAGATTATTTGTTAAATTAGAAAACTATTTTTTAATTTCATTAAGACTCTTATTTGGATAGGTGAATTAAACACTACATTTTCATATATAATTAAAATTAAACATTTATTTACTTTTGTGCATATAATGTGAATATGATAACATGATAGAGGATTATAAGCTTATAGACCTATGTGATTGTTTTTATTAATATGAATGAATGTAATTTTTGCAATATAGAGATTATTGTCTATGTCTTTCTCTTATTTTCTAGTTATAAATTCTCTTCTTATTTAAACTCTTCTTAAATGTAACTTGATGTTTCTCTCATAATTATATAAAAGTTATATAATTAAAGAATTTAAGATTAAGATTGGATATCTATTTTTAACTATAGAGATCCAAATGAAGGTGTTAAGGAAGACAAATCAAGAGGATATTTCTATTATATATAATCTATAATGCATGCCCTAAGGATCCCATCTAATCTTAGTATGTCTATCTTGAGATATCAATAGGAGCAAGATAAAAAGGTTTGGCATATCACTAACATTAGCAAATTTTAATTTGTAAGTAAAATCTTTCTAGTCTTTATATGTATCTTTCAATGTTAGCTAAAAGGGGTGGGTTTTCTCCTATTTTCTATGGTAGTTATGTTGCAATCTTTGCTTGTCCATCTTGTTTCATCTTAATTTGGCTATACTTGTATGTAGCCAACCATGTTTTCGACAATTGACATAGATCTCATGAGATCCACCCTTACTATGAATAACCCCCACCCTTTTCCTTTATTAGCAACCTTTATTAGCAAAGGACCTCAGGTAAAATTTCTTATGTCATGTAAAATGTCCATCAAGCAATCCAGTCCAGTTTTCTCCTCAAAGTGGCTTATCAACCCTATTTTCCCTCCTTTAAAATAAAGCTCTTCACCAAATGCCCTTCATTGGGTTAGGGCAACACACAAAATGAGTAGTTTGCTTCACTCCCTCGAGAGTAGGATGTTGGTTGAGATAGAGCTAAGAGCAAAGTTAGACATTCCATGTATCATCCTTTTTTTCCAAAAGGGAAGGAAAAAAAAAAAGGAAAAAGAAAAGATATAAGTGTTGTGAGACCTTATTTTTTTCTACTTGATGTTATTTTCCTCAATTTTCTTTACATTTAATTTAACTACAAAAAGGGCTTGGGAAGATTAATTTGCAATCCTCTAGGATTTGACCATTTAACTTCCTAAATAGCTTGAGGACGATAACAAAGTAGAGCCTATAATCATGCATATTTGAATACATATTGGGATTATATGCTATATATGCAATATATATTACAATTGTGATGCTAATGTATGAGATAACTATAATTAACAAAATCCCTCATCTCAAATATTAAGTACATGATAAGAACATGCTGAGTTGGCTTTTATAGTTGTAGAATAAAACTAAAGTTTTGTTTAAAGAAGATTTGTTAGGTTAGCTAAAAGCCTATTTAACCTAAATATGTTTGATATTATAATTAATGTGTCCTAATTAACTATATTTGTGTGATTTGGATGAATTATCTCATGATCACATAAATTTAGAGACAATGCCTAGGTGCAACATAGGTGATTTGTTTAGACAAAGAATTGTCATTTAATTGGTATAAGAGTCACATATGATGTAATTGATTAGTTATGTTATCTACCTAATTGTTTTTTATTTAATTGTTAGATTATCTCAAGGTGAAATAAATTAAGTGGGATCTGGACCCACTAGAAAATTTTAGAGTAAGATCTTTCAAGTCAACATAAAGATTTATTGATTTAAATAAAAAAGTAGGAGTAACTAAAATAGGGATTAAAACTTGATCTAATTTTGGTATGTATGGAAGAAATTAATACTCACTTTATATATATATAGGTTGCCAGATCAAAATGAGTAATAATTTTTCCATATATACAAAGCATAATTGATCTGAACAACCTTATCAAACTAAATGTTTTAGACTAGTATAAAATCTTGAGAATTGTTCTCAAGTATGGAAAGAAGTTCTACATCTTTGATGAGGATCTTCTACTCTTGGTGATGAGGAAGAAGTGGAGGCATATTTTAAGCATAAGGATGATGATGACTAGACTACATGTGTGATGTTAGTTAGTATGCGTCTTAAACTTCAAATGTAACATGAGAATATTATGAATGCCTAGACAATAATTCTGCATCTCAAGAAGTTGTTTGATATAAAAACTAGGACAAAGAGGTATGAGATCTTAAAGGAATTATTCTAATGTAAGATGCTAGAAGGATCTTTAGTGAATGCTGATATTATGAAGTTAGATACATTAAGAAATTGGACTAAATGGGTTTTACCATAAATTTGGAGTTAAGTGTTGACCTGATCTTGGAAGATGGGTTGACATTGCTTATATAGTAAGTGACTGTTATAACTAACTTTCAAAAAACAAAAGAGGGAAACTTTCATTCTAAAATTTTGAGTCTATTGTGCAATACTTTAGCACCATGTGAGCACCTCGTAAGGCTTTAATTCTCCTCCTTGGTGCCGAGGGATTACATGCCTAGACTACTTCTCAAGACTTCAAACCTTTACTTTGGCAAACATTTAGAGAGAATATTAGCAAGTTAATGCTTAGATGGGCAATATTCAAGCTTAATTTCATTGCTTTCCTAAACTTCTCTAATAAAGCACAACTTTACTTTAAAGTGCTTTGTTTTTTAGTGCAAAATTGGATTTTTTGAGATGGTGATGGTGGCTCAGTTATCACAATAGAGGCATGTAGCTTCTTTTGGTTCTAGATTCAAATCAAGAAGCAACTTTTTTAAGCCAAAGTGCTTGATTAATGGTAGATGCAACTGCTATGTATTCTGCTTTTGTTGTTGATTGAACAGTGGTTACTTGTTTCTTTAAGTTCCAACATTAGGCTCCAACACCAAAGGTAAAGACAAACCAAATGTACTTTTCATGTCTTCTAAGGATTCAGCCCAATCATTGTCTGTATATCTAGTAAGTTGCAGCTGATTTATCCTTCTATATATAATCCCCAATTCTATAGACCTTTGGATATATCTCAAGACTCTTTGGGAAACTTTGAAATGTCGTTCACCCTTTAATGGGAAATTTGATTTACAATGAAGCTCTAGAAAAATTACAACCATGAAATTTTTAGCGTTTTTTGTTGTAATATGCTAATGTTTATCTTTTTTCCTTTCTTCTCTTGTCATTGTCTGTAACAAGGTTGTAACCTTCTCCTCTAAATAGTGGTATTGGAGTCACTTTGATCTTATAAAACCCATGTTTTAGTGTTTAAGAGAAAAGAAAAAACCAAAGAGAAAACCTTCCTAATAAACCTAAAACACTTAAAAAACTAAAATGGTATCTAAGAGTTCATTTCCAACCTTGGCTCCACCAATATTATTTGGTGAGAACTATTCTACATGGACTATTAAGATGAAGGCCTATCTAAGGTCTCTTGATCTCTGAAATATAATTAAGAATGGAAATGAAGTCTAACATTTTAATAATCCCATTATAACTTAACTTAAGCATCATAATAAGGAAACACCTAAATTGTGCAAAACTCTAACGTGTATTCATTGTGGTTTCACCATAATAATGTCATGTGAGAGTGCAAAAGAAGCTTGGGAAAAGCTAAAGGATGAGTTTCATAGCAGTGACCAAAAGCATTACAATCCTAAACTTGAGGTGAGAGTTTGAGTTGTCTCTCATAATGAAAGACATTGGGTTTGCTAAAGAGCTTGTAGATAAACTTATGAAGACTATCAATGAGATTAGGTTATTGGTAGAGGACATGACTAAATAAAGGATAAAGGAAAAGGTTTTATTTTGACTGCTAAAGAAGTATGAGTTTGAAATCTCATATGTGTAAAACTTTGATGACCTAAGCAAATTTACACTTGCCATGCTAGTTAATGCCTTACAAGCTTTGGAATTAAGAAGGACTATTAGATACAGTGACTCCTTGGAAGTTGCTCTAGTGGCATGAAGCATAGACAAGCTGACTTCACACTTAAAAAGGCAAAGTGATGATAGGACATAAATGGAAAGATGAAACTAAAAGTAGTAAAAATGGAGAAAAAAAAAATAAAGAAAGTGTATCCTTTTGCAAGCACTATAAAAGGAGAGCTCATGTTAAGAAGTAATGCTAGTTAGACTAAATGTATAATGTAGAATCTACAAGAATTTGGGTCTTATGGCTAGAGGAGCAATGCTAAGAATTAGTTGATAGACAATGGTTGTACATACCACATGTCAAATGATGTGGAAAAGTTTGAAACACTAGTTAGTCATACAAGTCTACAGTAAGGGTAGGCAATGTAAATTTCATCAATGTAAAAGGAAAAGACTCTATAGTTATTATGATAGTAACAAGTATTAAACTTATACCTGAAGTTCTCTATGTTCTTGGTTTTAACCAAAATTTGCCCATTATTGGACAATTGTTAGAAAAAGGATATAAACTACACTTTTAAGACAAATTTTATTAAATTGTTAATTCTCAAAACCATGAGTTGTTAACTTTGGAAATGAAGAACAAGAGCTTTATGATTCATAGGAATCTCATGCATAGTAAAGCTTTTATACATATTATGCATGACTAAACCTTATGGCATAAAAGGTTGGGACATTTTAATTATTCATCATTAAGCCATATGTATGAAAAGTAGTTAGCATTAGATATTCATGCTATAATTAAGTCTCCTTAGGTTTGTAAATCTTGTTAGTTTGGAAAGCAAAGTAGGTTACCATTTCTTGCCAACTAGGCTAAGAGAGCTACTTAGAGGTTGGAGCTCACACACACTAATGTGTGTGGCACCATAAGCATTCTTTCATTGAATGATAATAGGTTCTATATCTTGTTCATAGACGACTACATCAAAATGTCCTAGGTTTATTTTATGAAACTTAAGTCAAAGTTGCTTGATATTTTCTTGAAGTTTAAATTATGGATTGAAAATCAAACTAGTTACAAGTTGAAAATGATAATATTAGATAATGGTACTAAGTACACATCTATCAAGTTTATAAATTATGACAAGATGCTGGGATCCATCACCAATTCATAGTCACATACAGTCTTTAAAGATATGGGGCAAGTGAGGAAAAATAGAACTATAATTGGAATGACCAAGTGTCTATTTTTTGAAAAAAAAACATGCCAAAGAAGTTTTTGGTAGAGGTAGTCAACACTATTATTTACTTACTAAACAAGTTTCCTACCAGAGCTTGAGGAGGAAGTAGAGCTCGATATGAGGCCTGACATGGAAACAAGCCTTCACTCTAGCACTTAAGGGTCTTTAATTGCATATGTTACAATTTTGCTTCCAAGGTCAAAAGAGAAAAGTTGGATTCAAAGGTTGAAATATGAATATTACTTGTTACGGTTCAAATTCTAAGGTTAATAGGAACTACATTTTGAAGATATAAAAAGTATTTTTGAGTTAAAGTGTAAAATTTGATGAAAAAGCCAACTGGGATTAGGACAAAGCTCAAACAAATGGTGAAGTCTAGGATTTCAACATCAACCAATCTCCTTTGTAACTTGATATTCATATAGATGATGAGGTGGTTGAGTTTGATGATGAGCCATTAAGAGGAAACAAATCACTTGCTAAGGTATATGAAAGGAGCAAAGCAGCTTCATTGGAGCCTATCAATTTTGCAAAAGCCTATAAATCTACTATATGGATAAATGTTATCAAGGCTAAAATTGAAATGCTTGAAAAAAAAAACACCTAAAATTGGGTATAAAACCCTAATCATACATAAGTAACTGATGTTAGTGGGTATTTAAATCTAAAATAAAAGTTGATGGCACACTTAACAAACACAAAGCTAGACTAGTTATTAAGGGCTACCTATAAGAGATCAGAGTGGATTACTTAAAAACCTTAGTACTAGGTTATAGGCTTGAAAAAATCAAACTACTCTTGGCACTTATACCTCAAAAGGGATGGTTGGTTTTTAACTTAATGTGAAATCAGATTTCTTGAATGACCTTTTACGAAAGGAAATTTACATTAAGCAGCTAGAAGACTTTGTGAAAGAAAGACATAAGGAGGAAGTGTATATGCTCCAAAGAGTTTGATAGGATCTAAAATAGGCTCTTAGGCCTAGTATAATAGGCTTGATGAGCATTTAGTGCAACAAGGGTTTGTAAGAAGCAATAGAGAAGCTATTTTGCATATAAAGATTGCTCTTACTAATCTATTAATTGTTGTAGTTTATGTGAATGACTTGTTGATCATTCAAAGTTATAGTAACTTGATTAATAAGTTTAAAGCTAATATTAAAAAGGGTCTTTGAAATTATAGACCTAGGATTAATGTGTTACTTTCTTGGAATATAGTTTACTTAAACTCAAAAAGCAATTTTCATTAATCAAAGTAAGTATGAAAATGAGGTTTTAAGAAAGTTCAAAATGCTAAATTGTGAACAATCTTCACACCAATCATGTTAATTGAGAAATTCAAAAAAGAAGATGGAGTTGGGAGGGCAAATGGGAGCCTATATAGAAGTGCAATTGGTTGTTTGTTATACTTAATAGCAAACATGCCTAATACCATGTTTACAACTAGTCTACCTTTTAGATTTATGAAAAAATCCCAATGAATTGCATTTTCAAGTTGCTTAAAGGGTGCTTACATATGTAAAAGGCATAATTGATTTTATGTTAAAATTCAACAAAAATGGGAAACTAGTATTGAAAGGCTACTTAGTCCATGACTGAAGTAGCTTTTATGAAGACATGAAGAGTGCCGCAAGTCACCTTGTCTCTCTTGATTTAAGCCTTGATAACTTGGGGCTTAAAAAAAGCAAGCAATAATGGCACAATTTACTATTAAGGTAGAATATATTGCAATTGCAAAAGCTATAAATTAGGCACTATGGCTAGGAAAAATGTTGGTTGATTTGAAGTGCATGCAAGATCTACCTACTAAAATTATGGTTGATAATAAGTCTATTATGATCATCTTGAAGATCCTTATATTCCTTGGGAGAGCAAAACACATCAAGATCAAATACCATTTTGATAGAAAAGCTTCACAGTTGCATAAGTAAACATTTCTCTGTGTAAGAGAGATGTCGAATTAGCACAGTAATAAGATTAGTTTGATTAGATTTTTAAGATTCAAAATTATTCAGAAGTAGAACACCTAATTCAATTAAGTTATTGAATTAGGAGAAATTTAATTCAAATATAATTTTAAAAATTATGTTGCCTATTGTAAATAGTATTTAACCAAAATTAAAACGTCTTAATTGGATTATGATTGAGGACTTGTATTTAATTAGATTACTTGTTGAACTAGAAAACTATTTTTAATTTCATTAGGACTCTTATTTGGATAGGTGAATTAAACACTACATTTTCATATATAATAAAAATTAAACATTTATTTACTTTTGTGCATATAATGTGAATATGATAACATGATAGAGGATTATAAGCTTATAGACCCAAGTGATTGTTTTTATTAATATGAATGAATGTAATTTTTGCAATATAGAGATTGTTGTTTATGTCTTTCTCTTATTTTCTATTTATAAATTCTTTTCTTATTTAAACTCTTCTTAAATGTAACTTGATGTTTTTCTCATAATTACATAAAAGTTATATAATCAAAGAATTTAGGATTAAGATCGGATATCTATTTGTAACTATAGAGATCCAAATGAAGGTGTTAAGGAAGACAAATCAAGAGGATATTTCTATTATATAGAATCTATAATGCATGCCCTAAGGATCCCATCTAATCTTAGTATGTCTATCTTAAGATATCAATAGGACCAAGATAAAAGGGTTTGGCATATCATACCATTAGCAAATCTTAATTTGTAAGTAAAATCTTTCCAATTTAAGGATTTATGTCTACTAAGCCCTAATCCTTTCTCTTCATTAACTCTTAGTACCTAGACACTTTGAATGAATCCAGTCTTTATATGTATCTTTCAATGTTTAGCTGAAAGGGTGGGTTTTCTCCTATTTTCTGTGGTAGTTATGTTGCAGTCTTTGCTTGTCCATCTTGTTTCATCTTAATTTGGCTATACTTGTATGTAGCCAACAATGTTTCTGACAATTGACATAGATCTCATGAGATCCACCCTCACTATGAATAACCCCCACCCTTTTCCTTCATTAGCAACCTCTATTAGCAAAGGACCTCGAGTAAAATTTTTTATGTCATGTAAAATGTCCATCAAGCAATCCAGTCCAGTTTTCTCCTCAAAGTGGCTTATCAACCCTATTTTCCCTCCTTCAAAATAAAGCTCCTCACCAAATGCCCTTTATTGGGTTAGAGCAACACACAAAATGAGTAGTTTTTGCTTCACTCCCTCGAGAGTAGGATGTTGGTTGAGATACAGCTAAGGGTAAACTTAGACATTCCATGTATCATCCTTTCTTTCCAAAAGGGAAGGAAAAAAAAAAGGAAAAAGAAAAGATATAAGTGTCATAAGACCTTATTTTTTTCTACTTGATGTTATTTTCCTCAATTTTCTTTACATTTAATTTAACTACAAAAAGGGCTTTGGAAGACTAATTTGCAATCCTCTAGGATTTGACCATTTAACTTCCTAAATAGCTTAAGGATGATAACAAAGTAGAGCCTATAATCATGCATATTTGAATATATATTGGGATTATATGCTATATATGCAATATATATTACAATTGTGATGCTAATGTATGAGATAACTATAATTAACAAAATCCCTCATCTCAAATATTAAGTACATGATAAGAACATGCTAAGTTGGCTTTTATAGTTATAAAATAAAACCAAAGTTTTGTTTAAAGAAGATTTGTTAGGTTAGCTAAAAGCCTCCTTAACCTGAATATGTTTGATATTATAATTAATGGGTCCTAATTAACTATATATTTGTGTGATTTGGATGAATTATCTCATGATCACATAAATTTAGAGACAATGCTTAGGTGTAGCATAGGTGATTTGTTTAGACAAAGAATTGTCATTTAATTGGTATAAGAGTCACATATGATGTAATTGATTAGTTATGTTATATACCTAATTGTTTTTTTATTTGATTGTTAGATTATCTTAAGGTGAAATAAATTAAGTGGGATCTTGACCCACTAGAAAATTTTAGAGTTAGATCTTTCAAGTTAATATAGAGATTTATTGATTTAAATAACAAAGTGGGAGTAACTAAAATAAGGATTAAAACTTGATCTAATTTTGGTATGTATGCAAGAAATTAATACTCACTCTATATATATATATATAGGTTGCCAGATCAAAATGGGTAATAATTTGTCCATATATACAAAGTATAATTGATGTGAACAACCTCATCAAACTAAATGTTTTAGACTAGTATAAAATCTTGAGAATTGTTCTCAAGTATGGAAAGAAGTTCTACATCTTTGATGAGGATCTTCTTACTTTTGGTGATGAGGAAGAAGTGGAGGCATGTTTTAAGCATAAGGATAATGATGATTAGGCTACATGTGTGATGTTAGTTAGTATGCATCTTGAACTTCAAATGTAACATGAGAATATTATGAATGCCTAGACAATAATTCTGCATCTTAAGAAGTTGTTTGATATAGAAACTAGGACAAAGAGGTATGAGATCTTAAAGGAATTATTCTAATGTAAGATGCTAGAAGGATCTTTAATGAATGCTGATATTATGAAGTTAGATACATTAAGAAATTGGACTAATTGGGTTTTACCATAAATTTGGAGTTAAGTGTTGACCTAATCTTGTAGTCTCTACCTTAGGTTTGTTCATAGTTTATTGTGAACTTCTATATAAACAAGTTGGAAGTTAGATTAATTGAATTATTGAATATGTTTAAAACTACAAAGCAAACCCTAAAGATAGAGAAGACTCATTTTCTTCTCATGGATTCTTCTAATGAGAAGAGCAAAAGGCCTAAGAAGAAGAACAAAAAGGAAAGGCTCAAGCAATGAAGGCATTTCAATCAAGTGGTGGCATCAAAAGGACAAAAGCAAGAGCACTTGCCATCATTATGGTAAAGAAGGCCACTGAAAAAGGAATTGCAAGATTTATCTCTCTAGACTAAAGGTGAAGAAGCTTAGTGAAGCTTTTGGTTTAGGTATTTTTATGATTAAGATAAATCTTTCTACTTTTGATTTTATTACTTGGATATTGGATATTGGATATTGGATATGGTTCTCATATTTGTAGAGATATATCAGAAATCATTAGAAGTAGATGGTTGAAGAAATGTGAGGTAGACCTATGATTTGTAAATGAAGCAAAAGCTGCTACATTAGCCATTGGAACTTATAGTTTACTTTTCTTTTGAGCCTAGTAATAGAACTAAAGAATTGTTATATGTTCCTATACTTTCTAAAAACAACATTTTCATTTCTATTTTAACTTTAAATTAATTGACTTTTACATTTAATGATAAATGTTGTTCCTTTTCGAAAAATTATACTTAATATAGGTTGGATATTGATATAAATTTTTGATATAAGCTTGATTAAGGAATGTTAAGTTATATAAGAATTGTTACTTGCATTTATTTGATTATGAATCATATGAAATATGTGAATCTTTTTTATTGGATAAGATAATTGAGACTTCTTGAAAAGAAAAAGAGAATGTGTTAATGAGTTATTAGGATTCATACATCTAGATGTTTATGGCCCTAGTTAACACATGTAAGAGGTGGTTTGTCTTATTTCATTACATTGACAAATAATTAATTGAGATATGACTATGTGTATTTAATGAAATACAAATTTGAACATTTTGAAAAATTCAAGGAATTAAGAAATGAAATGGAGAAATATTCTATTAGAAGTATTAAATCCTATGATTAGATTAAGGAGGTGAATACTTAAGTTAAAAATTTAGTGGTTACTTGAAAGAGAATGAGTTTTTCTCTTAATGGACATTTACTCAATTACCACAACATAACCGTGTTTCTAAAAGGGGAAATATAACCCTATTAAATATGGTTTGATCCTTGAAGTATCAACTCGATATTCCTATATCTTTTTAGGTTTATGCCCTTGAAACTACTACCTACCTTCTTAATAGGCTTTTGTTTAAATTTGTTGACAAGATGCCATATAAGATATAAAATAGTAAGAGACCAAACATCTCATGTCTAAAGATTTAGGATATGATACTTCTATAAAGCATATTCTATTTGACAAATCTTGGGATCATGTATACATTTCCCCCAACCAGTAATAAAAAAATAAAAGATAATAAAATGAAGAGAGTTGAGGGAAACAGAATATAGAATTAAACTTTACAAAGTCCAAAAATTAGTTAGATAGACCCTATAAGTAGTTTAATTTATGTTAAAATGTTAGATAAAATTATATATACACACTGCAGTGGTATATATACATATACATATATATATATATATATATGAGTGTATATATATCTTGATCATACAATAGAATTCAGTGGTATTTTTACTACATAGTGTTCTTATGTGAATGAAGATGTGTTACATTTATATTATGTTACATAATGTTGTATTATTACTTAAGTGACTCCTATTTTATACAAACTTAAAAGTAGTGAATGGTGGATCATATTAAACACAACAAAATTTGATCTTAAATCTACTCCTTGTAAGTCTCTTAGTTCTACATAAACTTCTTTAGGTTTCCTATATACAATAAGAATCAATTTTCCTTGGATATTTCTCATTGTAGGTGATCCTTTTTCTAATTAACTGATAAGTAGCATTTTTTTTAAAAAAAAAATAAAAGATGAAAAATATGAGTAATTTTTTAAGATAAAAAGGTAAATTTTAAAATATTTTTTCTTCTAAAAAATGAAAAATTTAGGATTATTTTTTCTTTTTCTTAGAAATTATCTTTTCAATTATTAGTATTTTCATTGCATTGATTTTAAAAATATATGGAAATCATTAACATAAATTAGATAAATTGTAATACATTTAGATTATAATTGAGTAAATTAAATATAGATTGAAATTCTAATTTTATTGAAATATTAGGAAAAATTATAAATTGACTATTAAGTTGATGTCAAATAGACATGAGAATTAGCTAACAAAATTAGAAATTTAATTAATTACTTAAATATTCTTAAAATTAAGCAAATATTATTACAAAATAATTTCATCAGTTTTTTTTTGTTTTTTAACAATATATATTTAGACATTTGTATTAAACTCATATAAAATTTATCATATTTATTAAAAAAAATGTATTTTTAGTTACATTTTATTTAAAATGGAAAAAATAATAGAAAAAGACTTAAATTATGAGTTGTATTTTCTTTTTAAGAAATGAAAGTAAATTTGGAGAATTGTTTTCACTCTAAAAAACAAAAAAATAAAAAGGACTTTTAGATTTTTGTTTTAGAAATTATTGTTTTCTTATTTTTCCTAATATGTGAAAAATAATTAATATTAATTGAATAAATTATAGTACATCTTAAATCATAATTAAGTAAATAAGATATATTTTGAAATTTTAATTCTTTAAAATATTAAAAAAGACTAAAAATAAATTAGCAAGTTAGTATTAAATACTATAAATTATGAGAGTTTAATAAAAAATTAAAACTTAAATCAAATAATTAGATAGTTCTTTAATTAAGTATCATTATATAAACATTTCATTAGTTTCCTTTCAACTTTTAAAATATATATTCACATATAGATCATATTTAGTAAGCTACCAATCTATATTAAAATTCCAATATATCTATATGACAATGTGTTAATTTGATAAACATCCATTTGATTTCTTACAATCCTTTTTGCTAAGGTAATTAATTTAATCATCTAGCTTCAATTTCAAAATAAAAATTTCAATTTCAATTTAATAACCCTCTAATTGGGAATTTTATTTACAAAGAAGCTACACAAAAATTACAACCATAAAATTCTTACTGCTTTTTCCTTTAGTATGGCAATCTCCATCTTTTATCCTCTCTTTTCTTGCTATTGTTTGTAACAAGGTAGAAACCTTTTCCTTTAAATAGTGGGATTATAGTCTAGGTAAAAGTGTGAAATTCGACAAAAATGCCAACTAGGATTAGGATAAAACTTAAACAAAGGATTTCAACATTAACCAATCTCCTTTGTAACTTGATATTCATGCAAATGATGAAGTGGCTAAGTTTGAAGATGAGCCAATAAGAGGAAACAAATCACTCGCTAAGGTATATGAAAGGAGCAATGTAGCTTCACTATGGCCTATTAATTATGAAAAAGCCTCTACATCTACTATATGGATAAATGTTATAAAGGCTAAAATTGAAATGCTTGAAGAGAACAACACCTAAAAATTGGTTTAAAACCCTAGTCATAGATTAGTAATTGGTGTCAATGGGTTTTTAGAGCTAAAATAAATGTTGATGGCACACTTAGCAAACACAAAGCTAGATTAGTTATTAAAGGCTACTCATAAGAGCTTGGAGTGGATTACTTTAAAACCTTTTAACTAGTTTATAGGCTTTACAAAATCAAACTACTCTTGGCACTTATAACATAAAAGGGATGGATAATGTTTCAACTTTGTGTGAAATCAGATTTCCTAAATATTCTCTCAAGAAAGGAAATCTACATTAAGCAGTTAAAGAACTTTGTGAAAGAAGGACATGAGGATGAAGTGTATACGCTCCAAAGAGTTCTATAGGGTCTAAAATAGGCTCTTGGGGCTTAGTATAATAGGCTTGATGAACACTTAGGGCAATAAGGGTTTGTAAGAAGCAATAATGAAGCTACTTTACATACAATGATTGCTCTTACTAATCTATTAATTATTGTAGTCTATATGGCTGACCTCTTGATCATTCAAAGTTGTAGTAACTTGATTAATAAGTTTAAAGCTAATATTAAGAGGGTCCTTGAAATGAAAAACTTGGGATTAATGTGTTACTTTCTTGGAATGCAGTTTACTTAAACTTATAGAGTTAATTTCAATAATCAAATTAAGTATGCCAAAAAGGCTTTAAGAAAGTTCAAAACACAAAATTGTAAACTAATCTTCACACAAATCATGTTAATTGAGAAATTCAATAAAGAAGATGGAGCTGGGAGAGCATATGGGAGCTAATATAGAAGTGTAATTGGTTGTTTGTTATACTCAATAGCAAACATGCCTAATACCATGTTTGCAACTAGTCTACTTTTTAGATTTACACAAAAGTCCTAGTAAATTGCATTTTCTAGTTGCTAAAAGGGTGCTTAGGTATGTAAAAGGCATAATTGATTTTAGGTTAAAGTTCAACAAAAATGGGAAACTAATATTAATAGGCTAATTAGTCAATGACTGGAGTAGCTTTTATGAAGACATGAAAAGAACCTTGAATCACCTTTTCTCTCTTGATTCAAGCCTTAATAACTTGGGGCTTAAAAAAGTAAGCAATAATGGCACAATTTACTATTGAGGTAGAATATATGGCAGTTGCAGAATTTGTAAATTAGGCAATATGGCTAGGAAAAAAGTTGGTTGATTTGAAATACATGCAAGATCTACCTACTAAAATTTTGGTCAATAATAAATCTGCTATAGTCATTTGGAAGAACCTTATATTCCATAAAGGAGCAAAACACATCATGATCAAATAACATTTCGTTAAAAAAGCTTAATAGGATAATGAAGTTATTATTCTAAAATTTAGATTTGTAGTTAGTAACATCTTGACAAAAGCCTTGCCAAGGCTTAAATTTGAAAGGCTAAGGGATGACATGCGACTAAACAAGAACAAAGCTAAGGAGGAGTGTTGTGAGGCCTAGCTTCTTCATTTGCTCAAGTTCCCAACATTAAAGAAAAAAAAAATTGGAAGTTGAGTTGTAATAAGATCACAACTTTAGCATTAAGCAACAAAAGTTTTGTTTTGTTTATTTAGTGCTCTTGGCTAACTTGTAACTAGTTTTTTTGGTTTAGTCTAGTATATGTAACCAATAAGCAATTATGTTGTAATGAGTTGAATTGATGTTAGTGGCTATCAATCTAGTCAAACTCATTGGTAGGGGGGCTAAATGACAGCTTGGAGCACTAAATGAAGTTAACATAATATGGAAGCTTAATAAGTATGACAAGCATGTTTTTTGGACATCATTAGTGTACTTGAATTTTATACATTAACCCTTTATAAGGGAATTTGATTTATAATGAAAGTTGCAGAAAAATTACAATCTTAAAATTTTAGTGCTTTTTGCTGTAATATGCCAATCTTCATCTTCTTCCCTTTTTTCTTCTACTATCTTTTGTAACAAGGCGGTAACCTTCTCCCATCAACAAACAATAATGCTGCTAGTTGAAGACCTTACTTTCATCTCACACTTCAAAAGCTATAATAGAGATCTTATCAAGAAGATCCTTAGCATCATAAACAACATCTTTGAGCTCATCAAGCCATTTCTTGACATTAAAGTTATTGATTTACTTCTTTTCATCATTGTTGAGCATGACGTGAATTGACAGTAGGATTATCTCCAACATCTTTAGCAACTTATGGTTAAGCCTCTTTCCTTTTGAAGAAATCAATGAAATCACAAAAAGTTATCATATCAAAGATCACCTAAAGTGATATCAAGAGAAAAGTCTACCCATCAAGGCTTTTGCAATATTGATTTCAAAGAATTTTCTTCTTTCCCTTAAGAATGGAAAGGAGAGGAAACATAAATGATAGGGGGATGAGGTAGATGAGGCAGGATTTAGACCATTAGTTGTAGTTGATCATCATAATTAGTTGGTTTTTATATTTGCATCTAATGGTTTAGATATCATCTCATTTACTTGGGCATTAATTTCTTTTCCTTGCTAACATTGCTCTAGAGGCAAATGATATTGTTGCAACCCACCTCTAGGGTGAGATGAGAGTGTGACCTAATGTTGAAGCAAATGCTTGATGCGGGGCCTTGTTATTGAACAATGTGTTTAAGCTGCCGGTAATTGTTGCAATGTTGCCATGATGGATTAACAATGATTGAGGTGAACCATGATTGTAGGGTACTCTACTTGATTCATCCTTACCACTTGCTTGGCCTATGCAATGCTTTAATTAATTTAAAACTTCACCATCTCAAATCAATCTTAGGATAGTAGGGTCATCACCAAACATTTAATGTATTGTTGGAACAACTTGATTATCGATTTAGAGAACTACCATGCTCTCTAAATTAGTAGGACTTGAGTTGTGTTACTAAGGTTCTTTGGGCTAGGGACATAGTTACAACTAGTGAAAGTCAAGACTCCTATGCAATAAGAGTTGAAACTCCTATTGCTTTTTGCTTTCCTTTATCTCTCATAGACTATATGGTCTTTAAAACAATTGTCTCTCTCACTTTTTTTTTTTCTTTTAATCACTCACTATCTTACTTAAAAAATTTTCTCTCACAAACATTTCTCTCTTTTGTCATTATGAGTGACTCCTTATTCATATTTTCAACAAATATTTTCCTATAGAGAGAGAAACTGACTAGGATCATGTATTTTGTTTATATATATATATTATAGTTATAATTTTATATTTACTTAATTAAGTTTATCTTTTATGTTTAATTAAATTTCCTTTTTAGAACTACATGTTTTAATGTTTTCTTCACTTTTTACATTAAATTATCATATATACCATTTGGATTTCAAGTAGATTTGGGTTTAGTTTAGGACCAATTGAGATACAGCACTTTGTTATTGTTTTCTTCAATGCACCTTAGCTTCCCTTTCTTATTAGTATGCCATATTAGCAACATAAATGTCTTTTTGCTAAATTGGTTTAATTGTTAGCTAGAATTGTTATAAAAAAATTTCTTAGTTTATTGAATTGTTACTTTTGAAAGGTTAGGTTACATTTAACATATCATGCAAAATTACAAATAAAATTATATATTAACCCCTATTCATTTCACAAAAGGAAACATTAAGACAATCTAACCCTAAGAACATCCAAAAAAAATCTCAGCCCCACCTCATTTTTCTTTACAGGTTATAGGGGGGACAAGGGAATTTTTGTGTTGGATTCAAGAGCTTATGGTCTAATTTGAAGCCTTAAAGGCAAGATCTAATCTTGGACAAGGCTTTAAAAGCAAAGAAGGACATGGAGTCCTATTTATTCCAACTTTTTATTATTTTTATTTTTCTTGATTTTTTTTGAAATAATAAACAAGGGAAGGAGTGGGTTTCATATTTTTGAAAGTAGTTTTTTTTAAATTATTATTTTTTTCTTTTAGTTTTTAAAGGAAAAGAAAAAAGAATAAAATGGCCTAGGATTTGAATCTACTCTATCAAATAGAGGAGACATTAATCTCTATCTTTTTTGTTTTAAAAAAATCTTAGCTTTTACTAATTTGTTACTTTTAGTTTACTTAAAGAAATTTTTGATTTCACTTTTTTTTGGAGATTTAATGTCTAGACCCAAAAAATGAATGAAAATATTTGAAAGAATAGGCCCTTGCTGGCTTTGATAAGGATTTGAAAAAACATCTCAATGTTACTAGAGATTTTTATTGATTCATATATAGGCTTGAGCTATACTAAGAATGGTACTGGTAATGTGGTGCTTGGTGAGAAATTTCATGTTTGATTTTTGTGGGGTGTGTGATTAGTTTGGGTCATGAGAAGGCTTTGAGTATTAATTCCAACTCAAGTTCATGGGTCACAAATTTGAATAAGAGGGCATGGAATGGAGTTAATTGGTCTAAATTGTTAAGGTTTGATTAAGTTAATGAATGAAGTTAATTGGTTTAAATTATCAAGGTTTGATTAAGTTAATCTTTTTTTTTTTGTGTGAATTTTTTGACATTTTTTACTCTTTCTATGTTTTATTAATTTTTTTTTTTTTTTTTTTTTAATGTTTTACATGTACTAGGATGATTTGAAAGATGAGGGAAAGGAAGGAAAGAGGAGGTGATAGCTACTAGTAGTAGTCACTTGTTGTCCTTAATGATCACTTTAGTCACTAATCTATAGGAAAAATTGGAGATAAAGTATATACAAAAGGATGTAACTAGTAAGAAACTTTTGGTATTAAGTCGACTAATGGTAGGCCAGCGGTAGAATAATTTGTTAAAATTTAAATGGTTCTGAATCAATTTTCATAATACAAAATGTCTATGGATGAAA